>SZWC01000270.1:388957-449943 GCA_023375785.1 Penium margaritaceum | reverse complement strand
AAACGGCTATGAATCATAACACGAGTCAGCCACGGTCAGAGTGTCCAATCACAGTGCACATGTACTAGGCATGAACTTGCAGGTATGAACAAGGTAGAATACTGGTGGCTTGGCACAGCTACTGTGCACAATGCCTTGACAAAGTTGGCATGAGCCACAGACCATAACAACAAAGTTTACCAAGTGACTTGAACTTCTACAAATCATAACACGAGTCAGCCACGGCCAGAGTACCCAATCACAGTGCACATCTACTATGCCTGACCTTGCAGGTATAAACAAAAGGTAAAACAACTGGTGGCTTGGCATGGATATTGTGCGCAATGCATTGACAAAGTTGGAATGTGCCACTGACCATGACCACAAAGTTTACCAAGTGACTTTAACTTCTACGAATCATATCATGAGTCAGCCACGGTCGGAGTGTCCAATCACAGTGCAGATGTACTAGGCATGATCTTGCAGGTGCAAACAAGGTAGAATACTAGTGGCTCGGTGTGGCTATTGTGCGGAATGCCTTGACAAAGTTGGCATGTTCAACTAACCATGACCACAAAGTTTACCAAGTGACTTTAACGTCTACGAATCATAACACGTGTCAGCCACGGTCAGAGTACCCAATTGCAGTGCACATCTAATATGCATGACCTTGCAGGTATAAAAAAGGTAACAAACCGGTGGCTTGGCACGGCTTTTGTGCGCAATGCCTTGACAAAGTTGTTATGTGCCACTGACCAGGACCATAGCGTTTACCAAGTGACTTTAACTTATACGAATCATAACACGAGTCAGCCACGGTCAGAGTGTCCAATCACAGTGCAGACGTACTAGGCATGATCTTGCGGGTGCAAACAAGGTAGAATACTGGTGGCTCAGTGTGGCCATTGTGCGCAATGCATTGACAAAGTTGGCATGTGCCACTGACCATAACCACAGAGTTTACCAATTGACTTCAACTTCTACGAATCATAACACGAGTCAGCCACGGTCAGAGTGTCCAATCACAGTGCAGATGTACTAGGCATGATCTTGCGGGTGCAAACAAGGTAGAATACTGGTGGCTCAGTGTGGCCATTGTGCGCAATGCATTGACAAAGTTGGCATGTGCCAATGACCATAACCACATAGTTTACCAATTGACTTCAACTTCTACGAATCATAACACGAGTCAGCCACGGTCAGAGTACCCAATCACAGTGCACATCTAATATGCATAACCTTGTAGGTATAAGCAAGGTAAAAAGCCGGTGGCTTGGCAGGGCTATTGTGCGCAATGCCTTCACAAAGTTGGCATGTGCCACTGAACAGGACCACAAAGTTTACCAAGTAACTTTAACTTCTACGAATCATAACACGAGTCAGCCAGGATCAGAGTGTCCAATCACAGTGCAGATGTACTAGGCATGATCTCGCAGGTGCAAACAAGGTAAAATACTAGTGGCTCGGTGTGGCTATTGTGCGCAATGCCTTGACAAAAATGGCATGTGCCACTAACCATGACCACAAAGTTTACCAAGTGACTTTAACTTCTACGATTCATAACACGAGTCAGCCATGGTCAGAGTACCCAATCACAGTGCACATCTAATATGCATGACATTGCAGGTATAAACAAGGTAAAAAACCGGTGGCTTGGTATGGCTATTGTGCGCAATGCCTTGACAAAGCTGGCATTTGCCACTGATCATGACCACAAAGGTGACCAACTGACTTTAACTTCTACAAATCATCACACAAGTCATCCACGGTCAGAGTGTCCAATCACAGTGCAGGTGTACTATGCATGATCTTGCAGGTGCAAACAAGGTAGAATACTGGTGGCTTGGTGTGGCTATTGTGTGCAATGCCTTGACAAAGTTGGCATGTGCCACTGACCATGACCACAAAGTTTACCAAGTGACTTTAACGTATACGAATCATAACACGAGTCAGCCACGGTCAGATTACCCAATCACAGTGCACATCTAATCTGCATGACCTTGCAGGTATAAACAAGGTAAAAAACCGGTGGCTTGCCACAGCTATTTTGCGCAATGCCTTGACAAAGTTGGCATGTGCCACTGACCATGACCACAAAGTTTACCAAGTGACCTCAACTGCTACGAATCATAACAAGAGTCAGCCATGGTCAGAGTGTCCAATCACAGTGCAGATACACTAGGCATGATCTTGCATGTGCAAACAAATAAGTATACTGGTGGCTCGTTGTGACTATTGCACGCAATGCCTTGACAGATTTGGCATGTGCCACTGACCATAAGCACAAAGTTTACCAAGTGACTTAAACTTCTATGAATCATAACACGAGTCAGCCATGGTCAGAGTGTCCAATCACAGTGCAGATGTACTAGGAATGATCTTGTAGGTGCAAACAAGGTAGAATACTGGTGGCCCGGTGTGGCAATTGTGCGCAGTGCCTTGACAAAGTTGGCATGTGCCACTGACCATGACCACAATGTTCACCAAGTGATTTGAACTTCTACGAATTGTAACACAAGTCAGCTCTGGTCAGAGTACCCAATCACAGTGCAGAAGTACTATGCATGACCTTGCAGGTATGAACAAGGTAAAAAACCAGTGGCTTGACATGGCTATTGTGCGCAATGCCTTGACAAAGTTGGAATGTGCCACTGACCATGACCACAAAGTTTACCAAGTGACTTTAACTTCTACGAATCATGACACGAGTCGGCCACGGTCAGAGTGTCCAATCACAGTGCAGATGTACTAGGCATGATCGTGTAAGTGCAAACAAGGTAGAATACTGGTGGCTTGGTGTGGCTATTGTGTGCAATGCCTTGACAAAGTTGGCATGTGCCACTGACCATGACCACAAAGTTTACCAAGTGACTTTAACGTCTACGAATCATAACACGAGTCACCCACGGTCAGAGTACCCAATCACAGTGCACATCTAATCTGCATGACCTTGCAGGTATAAACAAGGTAAAAAACCGGTGGCTTGCCACAGCTATTTTGCGCAATGCCTTGACAAAGTTGGCATGTGCCACTGACCATGACCACAAAGTTTGCCAAGTACCTTTAACGGCTATGAATCATAGCACGAGTCAGCCACGGTCAGAGTGTCCAATCATAGTGCAGATATAGTGGGCATGATCATGCAGGTATAAACCAGGAAGAATACTGGTGGCTCGGTGTGGCTATTGTGCGCAATGCCTTGACAAAGTTGGCATGTGCCACTGACCATGACCACAAAGTTTACCAAGTACATTAAACGGCTATGAATCATAACACGAGACAGCCACTGTCAGAGTATCCAATCATTGTGCAGATATACTGGGCATGACCTCGCATGTATAAACAAGGTGAAATACTGATGGCTCGGTGCAGCTATTGTGCGCAATGCCTTGACAAAGTTGGGATGTTCCACTGACCATGACCACAAAGTTTACCAAGTGACTTTAACTTCTATGAATCATAACACGAGTCAGCCACGGTCAGAGTACCCAATCACAGTTCAGATGTACTAGGCATGACATTACAGGTATAAACAAGGTAAAAAACAGGTGGCTTGGCACGGCTATTGTGCGCAATGTCTTGACAAAGTTGGTATGTGCCACTGACCATGACCAAAAAAGTATCCAAGTGACTTTCCTTCTATCGATCATAACACGAGTCAGCCACGGTCAGAGTGTCCAATCACAGTGCAGATGTACTAGGCATGACCTTGCAGGTACAAACACGGTAAAACACCGGTGGCTTGGCGTGGCTATTGTGCGCAATGCCTTGACAAGGTTTGCATGTGCCACTGACCATGACCACAAAGTTTGCCAAGTGACTTTAACTTCTACGAATCGTAGCACGAATCAGCCACGGTCAGAGTGTCCAATCACGGTCCACATCTAACATGCATGACCTTGCAGGTATAAACAAGGTACAAAACCGGTGGCTTGGCACAGCTATTGTGCGCAATGCCTTGACAAAACTGGCATGTTCCACTGACCATGACCACAATGTTTACCAAGTGACTTTAACTTCTACAAACCGTAACACGGGTCAGCCACACTCAGAGTGCCCAATCACGGTGCGCATCTCATATGCATGACCTTGCAGGTGTAAAAAATGTAAAAAACCGGTGGCTTGGCACGGCTATTGTGCGCAATGCCTTGACAAAGTTGGCATGTGCCACTGACCATGACCACAAAGTTTACCAAGTGACTTAAACTTCTACGAATCGTAACACGAGGCAGCCATGGTCAGAGTGTCCAATCACGGTGCACATCTAACATGCATGACCTTGCATGTATAAACAAGGTAAAAAATCGGTGGCTTGGCACAGATATTGTGCGCAATGCCTTGACAAATTTGGCAGGTGCCACTGACCATGACCACAAAGTTTACCAAGTGACTTTAACTTCTACAAATCGTAACACGGGTCAGCCACACTCAGAGTGCCCAATCACGGTGCACATCTAATATGCATGAACTTGCAGGTATAAACAAGTTAAAAAACCAGTGGCTTTGCACGGATGTTATGCGCAATGCCTTGACAAAGTTGGCATGTGCCACTGACCATGACCACAAAGTTTACCAAGTACCTTAAAGGGCTATGAATCAGAACACGTTTCAGCCACGGTCAGAATTTCCAATCACAGTGCAGATATACTGGGCATGACCTTTCAGTTGTAAACAAGGTATAGTACTCGTGGTTCGGTGTGGCTATGATGCACAATGCCTTGACAAAGTTGGCATGTGCCACTGACCATGACCACAAATGTATGCAAGTGACTTTTACTTCTATTGATCATAACACGAGTCAGCCACGGTCAGAGTGTCCAATCACAGTGCAGATGAACTAGGCCTGCTCTTGAAGGTGCAAACAGGATAGAGTACTGGTGGCTCGGTTTTGCTATTGTGCGCAATGCCTTGACAAAGTTGGCATGTGCCACTGACCATGAACACAAAGTTTACCAAGTGACTTTAACTTCTACGAATCGTATCACGAGTCAGCCACGGTCAGAGTTCCCAATCACAGTGCACATCTAGTATGCATGACCTTGCAGGTATAAAAAAGTAAGAAAAACCCGTGGCTTGGCATGGCTATTGTGCGCAATGCCTTGACAAAGTTGGCATGTGCCACTGACCATGACCACAAAGTTTACCAAGTACCTTAAACAGCTATGAATCAAAACACGAGTCAGCCACGGTCAGAGTGTCCAATCACAATGCAGATATAGTAGGCATGATATTGCACACGCAAATAAGATAGAATACGGGTGGCTTGGTGTGGCTATTGTGCGCAATGCTTTGACAAAGTTGGCATGTGCGACAGACCATGGCCACAAAGTTTACCAAGTGACTTTAACTTCTATTAATTGTAACACAAGTCAGCCACAATCAGAGTGCGCAATCAAAGCTCATATGTACTAGGCATGACCTTGCAGGTATAAACAAGGTAAATAAACCGGTGGCTTGGCACGGCTATTGTGCGCAATGCCTTGACAAAGCTCGCATGTGCCACTGACCATGACCACAGAGTTTACCAAGTACCTTAAATGGGTATGAATCATAACACGAGTCAGCCACGGGCACAGTGTCCACTCACAGTGCAGATATACTGGGCATGACCTTACAGGTATAAACAAGGTAGAATACTGGTGGCTCGGTGTGGCTATTGTGTGCAATGCCTTGACAAAGATGGCATATGCCACTGACCATGACCACAATTGTATCCAAGTGACTTTTACATCTATCGATCATAACATGAGACAGCCACGGTCAGAGTGTCCAATCATAATGCAGATGTACTACGCATATTCTTGATGGTTCAAGCAAGGTAGAATACTGGTGGCTCGTAATGGCTATTGTGCGCAATGCCTTGACAATGTTGGCATGTGCCACTGACCATAACCACGAAGTTTACCAAGTGATTTGAACTTCTACGAATCGTAACACAATTCAACCACGGTCAGACTGCCCAATCACAGTGCATATCAAATATGCATGACCTTGCAGGTATAAAGAAGGAAAAAAACCGGTGGCTTGGCACGGCTTTTGTGTGCAATGCCTTGACAAAGTTGGCATGAGCCACTGACCATGACCACAAAGTTTACCAAGTGACTTTAACTTCTACAAATCGTAACACGAGTCAGCCACAGTCAGAGTGCCCAATCACAGTTCAGATGCACTAGGCATGACCTTGCATGTATGAACAGGGCAAAAAACCGGTGGCTTGGCACAGATATTGTGCGCAATGCCTTGAAAGAGTTGGCATGTGCCACTGACCATGACCACAAAGTTTACCAAGTACCTTAAACGGCTATGACTCATACCATGAGTCAGCCACGGTCAGAGTGTCCAATCACAGTGCAGATATACTGGGTATGACCTTGCACATATAAGCTAGAATACTGTTGGCTCGGTGTGGCTATTGTGCGCAATGCGTTGACAAAGTTGGCATGCGCCACTGACCATGACCACAAATGTATCCGAGTGAGTTTTACTTATATTGACCATAACACAAGTCAGCCTCGGTCAGAGTGTCCAATCACAGTGCAGATGTACTAGGCATGATCTTGCAGGTACAAACAAGGTAGAATACTGGTGGCTCGGTATAGCTATTGTACGCAATGCCTTGACAAAGTTGGCATGTGCCACTGACCATGACCACAAAGTTTACCAAGTGACTTTAACTTCTACGAATCATTACACAAGTCAGCCATGGTCAGAGTTCCCAATCACAGTGCACATCTAATATGCATGACATTGCAGGTATAAACAGGGTAAAAAACCGGTGTCTTGGCACAGCTATTGTGCGCAATACCTTGACAAAGTTGGCATGTGCCACGGACCATGACCACGAAGTTTACCAAGTGACTTTAACTTCTATGGATTGTAACAGGAGTCAGCCACAGTCAGAGTGTCCAATCAAAGTTTAGATGTACTAGGCATGCCCTTGCAGTTGTAAACAAGGTAAAAAACCGGTGGCGTGGCACAGCTGTTGTGCGCAATGCATTGACAAAGTTGGCATGTGCCACTGACCATGACCACATAGATTACCAAGTGACTTTAACTTCTACAAATCGTAACACAAGTCAACCACGGTCAGAGTGCCCAATCACAGTGCACATCTAATATGCATGACCTTGCGGGTATAAACAAAGTAAAAAACTGGTGGCTTGGCATGCCTATTGTGCGCAATGCCTTGGAAAAGTTGGCATGTGCCACTGACCATGACCACAAGGTTTACCAAGTGACTTTAACTTCTACAAATCGTAACACGATTCAGCTACAGTCAAAGTGCCCAATCACAGTTCAGATGTACTTGGCATGACCTTGCAGGTATAAACAAGGTAAAAACCCGATGGCGTGGCACGGCTATTGTGCGCAATGCCTTGACAAAGTTGGCATGTGCCACTGACCATGACCACAAAGTTTACCAAGTACCTCAAACGGCTATGACTCATAACACGAGTCAGCCACGGTCAGAGTGTCCAATCACAGTTCAGATGAACTAGGCATCATCTTGCAGGTACAAACAAGGAAGAATACTGGTGTCTCGGTGTGGCTATTGTGCGCAATGCCTTGACAAAGTTGGCATGTGCCACTGACCATGACCACAAATGCATCCAAGTGAATTCTACTTCTATTGATCAAAACACGAGTCAGCCACGGTCGGAGTGTCCAATCAATGTGCAAAAGTAATAGGCATGATCTTGCAGGTACAAACAAGGTAGAATACTGGTGTATCGGTGTGGCTATTGTGTGCAATGACTTGACAAAGTTGGCATGTGCCACTGACCAGGACCACAAAGTTTACCAAGTGACCTTAACGTCTACGAATCGTAACACAAGTCAGCCACGGTCAGATTGCCCAATCACATTGCACATCTAACATGCATGACCTTGCAGGCATACACAAGGTGAAAAACCGGTGGCTTGGCACGGCTATTGAGCGCAATGCCTTGACAAAGTTGGCATGTGCCACTGACCATGACCACAAAGTTTACCAAGTGACTTTAACGTCTACGAATCGTAACAGGAGTCTGCCACATTCAGAGTGCCCAATCACAGTTCACATCTAATATGCATGACCTTGCAGGTATAAGGAAGGTAAAGAACTGGTGGCTTGGCACGGTTATTGTGCGCAATGCCTTGACAAAGTTGGCATGTGCCACTGACCATGACCACACTATTTACCTCGTACCTGAAACGGCTATTAATCATAACACGCGTCACCTACGGTCAGATTGTCCAATCACAGTGCAGATGTACTATGCGTGATCTTGAAGGTGCAAACAAGGTAGAATACTGCTGGCTCGGTGTGGCTATTGTGCGCAATGCCTTGACAAAGTTGGCATGTGCCACTGATCATGATCACCATGTTCATCAAGTGACTTTAACTTCTTCGAATCGTAAGACAAGTCAGCCATGGTCAGAGTGCCCAGTCACTGTACACGTCTAATATGCATGACCTTGCTGGTATACACAAGGTAAAAAACTGGTGGCTTGGCACGGCTATTGTGCGCAATGCCTTGACAAGTTGGCATGTGCCACTGACCATGACCACAAAGTTTACCAAGTGACTTTAACTTCTACGAATCGTAACATGGGTCAGCCACATTCAGAGTGCCCAATCATATTGCACATCTAATATGCATGACCTTGCTGGTATGAAGAAGGTAAAAAACCGGTGGCTTGGCACGGCAATTGTGCGCAATTCCTTGACAAAGCTGGCCTGTGCCACTGACCATGACCACACTGTTTACCAAGAACCTTAAACGGCTATGAATCATAACACGCGTCACCCACGGTCAGAGTGTCCAATCATATTGCAGATGTACTAGGCATGATCTGGAAGGTGCAAACAAGGTAGAATACTGGTGGCTCGGTGTGGCTATTGTGCGCAATGCCTGGACAAAGTTGGCATGTGCCACTTACCATGATTACAAAGTTTACCAAGTGAATTTTGTCAGAAGATTGTAGTGAGAGTGGACGGCAGGAGCAGAAGCAGGCAGAAGCATTGAATCATACAGGAGTCAGCCAGCAGAATGATGAAGGGAGAAAGACGAGAACGGTCCTCATAAGTTAGTCACAAGACCTCGACAGGGGTGAGACACAGAGCTCCAAGGTAGACAGAGGGCAGTGAGAGAGCACGGAATCGAAGCTGGTGATGCACCAGAGGTGAGCGAAAGGTCATGAGTGACAAAGCGAAGCGATAAATGGTAGGCGAAGTGAGCGGAGACACAAGACGAGCAGAGCGAGAACACAGCGGCGATACCACGGAACCAAAAGGGAACAGTATGTGCACAACTGTTCTGGTTATACTAGGAGGGAATGAACATCCTCCTTATAAGAGATATAACAAGATAAAAGGGAAACGAGGCAGTCACGGTCAGAGTGTCCAATAACAATGCAGATGTACTAGGCATGATCTTACAGGTGCAAACAAGGTGGAATACTGGTGGCTCGGTGTGGCTATTGTGCGTAATGCCTTGACAAATGTTGCATGTGCCACTGACCATGACCACAATGTTTACCAAGTGACTTAAACGTCTACGGATCATAACACGAGTCAGCCAGGGTCGGAGTGTCCAATCATAGCATACATCTAATATGCATGACCTTGCAGGTAAAAACAATGTAAAAAACCGGTGTCTTGGCATGGCTATTGTGCGCAATGCATTGTGCCACTGACCATGACCACAATGTTTTCCATGTACATGAAACGGCTATAAATCATAACACGACTCAGCCACGGTCAGAGTGTCCAATCACAGTGCAGATATAATGGGCATGATCATGCAGGTACAAACAAGGTAGAATACTATTGGCTCGGTGTAGGTATTTTGCGCAATGCCTTTACAAAGTTGGCATGTGCCACTGACCATGACCACAAGTGTATCAAAGTGACCTTTACTTCTATTGATCATAACACGAGTTAGCCACGGTCAGGGTATCCAATCATAGTGCAGATGTACTAGGCATGATCGTGCAGGTACAAACAAGGTAGAATACTGGTGGCTCAGTTTGGCTATTGTGCGCAATGCCTTGACAAAGTTGGCATGTACCACTGACCTTGACCACAAATGTATCCAAGTGACTTTTACTTCTATTGATCATAACACAAGTCAGCCGCGGTCAGAGTGTCCAATCGCAGGGCAGATGTACTACGCATGATCTTGCAGGTTAAAAAAAGGTATAATACTGGTGGCTCGGTGTGGCTATTGTGCGCAATGCCTTGACAAAGTTGGCATGTGCCACTGACCATGACTACAAAGTTTACCAAGTGACTTTCACCCCTACATACCGTAACACGAGCCAGCCACGATCAGAGTGCCCAATCACATCGTACATCTAACATGCATGACCTTGCAGGTATAAACAAGGTAAAAAACTGGTGGCTTGGCACGGCTATTGTGCGCAATGCCTTGACAAAGCTGGCATGTGCCACTGCTATGACCACAAAGTTTACCAAGTGACTTAAAACGGCTATGAATCATAACACGAGGCAGCCACGGTCAGAGTGTCCAATTTCAGTGTAGATATACTGGGCATGACCTTACAGGTACAAACAAGGTGGAATACTGGTGGCTCGGTGTGGCTATTGTGTGTAATGCCTTGACAAAGTTGGCATGTGCTACTGACCATGACCACAAATGTATCCAAGTGACTTTTACTTCTATTGATCATAACACGAGTCAGCCACGGTCAGAGTGTCCTATCACAGTGCATATGTACTAGGCATGATCTTGCAGGTGCAAACAAGGTAGAATACTGGTGGCTCAGTGTGGCTATTGTGCGCAATGCCTTGACAGAGTTGGCAGTGCCACTGACCATGACCACAAAGTTTACCAAGTGACTTTAACTTCTACGAATCGTAACAAGATTCAGCCACGGTCAGAGTGCCAAATCACAGTGCACATCTAATATGCGTGACCTTGCATGTATGAACAAGTGAAAAACCGGTGGCTTGGCACAGCTATTGTGCGCAATGCCTTGACAAAATTGGCATGTGCAACACACCATGACCACAAAGTTCACCAAGTACCTCCAACGGCTATGAATCATAACACGAGTCCGCCACGGTCAGAGTGTCCAATCATTTTGTAGATATACTGGGCATGATCTTACAGGTAAAAACAAGGCAAAATACTGGTGGCTTGGTGTGGCTATTGTGCGCAATGCCGTGAGAAAGTTGGCATGTGCCCCTGACCATGACCACAAATGTATCCAAGTGACTTTTACATCTATTTATCATAACACGAGTCAGCCACGGTTAGAGTGTCCAATCACATGCCAGATGTACTAGGCACTATCTTGCAGGTACAAACAAGGTAGAATACTAGTAACTTGGTGTGGCTATTTTGCGCAATGCCTTGACAAAGTTGGCATGTGCCACTGACCATGACCACAAATGCATCCAAGTGACTTTTACTTCTATTGATCATAACATGAGTCAGCCACGGTCAGAGTGTCCAATCACAGTGCAGATAAACTAGGCATGAGCTTGCAGGTACAAACAAGGTAGAATATTGGTGGCTCCATGTGGCTATTGTGCGCAATGCCTTGACAAAGTTGGCATGTGCCACTGACCATGACCACAAATTGATCCAAGTGACTTTTACTTCTATTGATCATGACACGAGTCAGCCACGGTCAGAGTGTCCAATCACAGTGCAGATGTACTAGGCATGATTTTGAAGGTATAAACAAGGTAGAATACTAGTGGCTCGGTGTGGCTATTTTGCGCAATGCCTTGAAAAAGTTGGCATGTGCCACTGACCATGACCACAAGAGTATCAAAGTGACTTTTACTTCTATTGATCATGACACGAGTCAGCAACGGTCAG
The DNA here is from genome assembly GCA_023375785.1 of Penium margaritaceum. Lineage (NCBI taxonomy): Eukaryota > Viridiplantae > Streptophyta > Zygnematophyceae > Desmidiales > Peniaceae > Penium > Penium margaritaceum. The sequence goes on along the minus strand of SZWC01000270.1, from coordinate 438,130 downwards.
AGTGTCCAATCACAGTGCAGATGTACTGGGCATGATCGTGCAGGTGCAAACAAGGTAGAATACTGCTGGCTCAGTTTGGCTATTGTGTGCAATGCCTTGACAAAGTTTGCATGTGCCACTGACCGTGACCACAAATATATCCAAGTGACTTTTACTTCTATTGATCATAACACAAGTCAGCGGCGGTCAGACTGTCCAATCACAGTGTAGATGTACTAGGCATGATCTTGCAGGTTAAGAAAAAGTAGAAACTTGGTGTCTCGGTGTGGCTATTGTGCACAATGCCTTCACAAAGTTGGCATGTGCCACTGACCACGACCACAATGTTTACCAAGAACCTTAAACAGCAATGAATCATGACACGAGTCAGCCACGGTCAGAGTGTCCAATCACATTGCATATATGCTGGGCATGACCTTACAGAAATAAAAAAAGGTAGAAAACTGGTGGCTCGGTGTGGCTATAGTGTGTAATGCCCTGACAAAGTTGGCATGTGCCACTGACCATGAATACAAATGTATCCAAGTGACTTTTGCTTCTATTGATCATAACACGAGTCAGCCATGGTCACAGTGTCCAATCACAGTACAGATGTACTGGGCATGACCTTGCAGGTATAGACAGTGTAAAAACCGGTGGCTTGGCACGGCTACTGTGCGCATTACCTTGACAAAGTTGGCATGTGCCACTGACCATGAGCACAAAGTTTACCACGTACCTTAAACGGCTATAAATCATAACACGAGTCAGCCACGGTCGGAGTGTCCAATCACAATGCAGATATACTGGGCATGACCTTGCAGGTACAAACAAGGTAGAACACTGGTGGCTCGGTGTGGCTATTATGCGTAATGCCTTGACAAAGTTGGCATGTGCCACTGACCATCACCACAAATGCATCCAAGTGACTTTTGCTTCTATTGATCATAACACGAGTCAGCATCTTTCAGAGTGTCCAATCAAAATGCAGATGTACTATGCATGTTCTTGCAGGTGCAGACAGGGTAGAATACTGGTGGCTCAGTGTGCGCAACACCTTGATAAAGTTGGCATGTGCCACTGGCCATGGCTACAAAGTTTACCAAGTGACTTCAACTTCTACGAATCATAACACAAGTCAGCCATGGTGAGAGTGTCCAATCACAGCGTACATCTAATATGCATGACCTTGCAGGTAAAAAACCGGTGGCTTGGCACGGCTATTGTGTGCAATGCCTTGAAAAAGTTGGCATGTGCCACTGACCATGACAGTATTGATCATAACACGAGTCAGCCACGGTCAAATGTCCGATCACAGTACAAATGTACTAGGCATGATCTTGCAGGTACAAACAAGGTAGAATACTGGTGGCTTGGTCTGGCTATTGTGCGGAATGCCTTGACAATGTTGGCATGTGCCACTGACCATGACCACATAGTTTACCAAGTGACTTTAACTTCTACGAATCGTAACACGAGTCAGCCACAGTCAGAGTGCCCAATCACAGTTTAGACGTTCTAGGCATGACCTTGCAGTTATAAGCAAGGTAAAAAACCAGTGGCTTGGCACGGCTATTGTGCGCCATGCCTTGACAAAGTTGGCATGTGCCACTGAACATGACCACAAATTTTACCAAGTGACTTCAACTTCTACAAATCGTAACACGAGTCAGCCACGACCAGAGTGTCCAATCACAGTTCAGATATACTAGGCATGACCTTGTAGGTATAAACAAGGAAAGAAACCGGTGGCTTTGTAGGCTACTGTGCGCAATGCCTGGACAAAGTTGGCATGTGCCACTGACCATGTCCACAAAGTTTACCAAGTACCTTAAACGGCTATGAATCATAACACGAGCCAGCCACGGTCAGAGTGTTCAGTCACAGTGCAGATATACTGGGCATGACCTTGCAGGTACAAACAAGGTAGAATACTGGTGGCTCAGTGTGGCTATTGTGCGCAATGCCTTCATAAAGTTGGCATGTGCCACTCACCATGGCCACAAAGTCTACCAAGTGACTTTAACGTCTACGAATCGTAACACGAGTCAGCCACGGTCAGAGTGCCCAATCACAGCGTACATCTAATATGCATGACCGTGCAAACATGAACAAGGTAAAACGCCGGTGGCTTGGCACGGCTATTGTGCGCAATACCTTGACAAAGTTGGCATTTGCCACTGCCCATGACTACATATTTTACCAAGTACATTAAACGGTTATTAATCATAACATGAGTCAGCCACGGTCAGAGTGTCCAATCACAGTGCAGATATACTGGGCATGACCTGACAGGTATAAACAAGGTAGAATACTGGTGGCTCGGTGTGGCTATTTTGCACAATGCCTTGACAAAGTTGGCATGTGCTACTGACCATGACCACGAATGTATCCAAGTGACTTTTCCACCTATTGATCATAACATGCGTCAGCCACTGTCAAAGTGTCCAATCACAGTGTAGATGTACTAGGCATGATCTTGCAGGTTCAAACAAGGTAGAATACTGGTGGCTCGGTGTGGTTATTGTGCACAAAGCCTCGACAAAGTTGGCATGTGCCACTGACCATTACCACAAAGTTTACCAAGTGACTTTAACTTCTACAAATCGTAACACAAGTCAGCCACGGTCAGAGTGCCCAATCACAGTGCACATCTAATATGCGTTACATTGCAGGCATAAACAAGGTCACAACCCGGTGGCTTGGCACGTCTATTGTGGGCAATGCCTTGACAAAGTTGGCATGTGCCACTGACCATGACCAAAACGTTTACCAAGTGACTTTAACCTCTACGAATTGTAACACGACCCTGCCACAGTCCGAGTGCCCAATCACAGTGCACATCTAGTATGCATGACCTTGCAGGTATAAACAAGGTAAAAACCAGTTTCTTGGCACGGCCATTGTGTGCAATGCCTTGACAAAGTTGGCTAGGGCCACTGACCATGACCACAAAGTTTACCAAGTACCTTAAACGGCTATGAATCATACCACAAGTCAAACACGGTCAGAGTGTCTAATCACAGTGCAGATGTACTATGCATGATCTTGCTGGTGCACACAAGGTAGAATACTAGTGGCTCGGTGTGGCTATTGTGCGCAATGCCTTGACAAAGTGGGCATGTGCCACGACCATGACCACAAATGTATCAAAGTGACTTTTACTTCTATTGATCATAACACGAGTCAGCCACGGTCCGAGTGTCTAATCACAGTGCAGATGTACTAGGCATGATCTTGCAGGTACAAACAAGGTAGAATACTGGTGGCTCGGTGTGGCTGTTGTGCGCAATGCCTTTACAATGTTGGCATGTGCCACTGACCATGACCACACAGTTTACAAAGTGACTTTAATTTATACGAATCGTAACACGAGTCAGCCACGGTCAGAGTGCCCAATCACAGTGCACATCTAATATGCAGAACCTTGGAGGTATAAACATTGTAAAAAACCGGTGGCTTGGCGCGGCAATTGTGCGCAATGCCTTGACAATGTTGGCATGTGCCGCTGACCATGACCACAATGTTTACCATGTGACTTTAACTTTTACAAATCGTAATACGAGTAAGCCACATTCAGAGTGCCCAATCACAGTGCACATCTAATATACATGACCTTGCAGGTATAAACAAGGTAAGAAACGGGTACCTTGGCACGGCTAATGTGCGCAATGCCTTGACAAAGTTGGCATGTTCCACTGACCACGTCCACAAAGTTTACCAAGTACATTAAACGACTATGTATGATAACACGAGTCAGCCACAGTCAGATTGTCCAATCTCAGTGCAAATATACTGGGCATGACCTTGCATGTATAAACAAGGTAGAATACCGGTGGCTCGGCGTGGCTATTGTGCGCAATGCCTTGACAATGTTGGCATGTGCCACTGACCATTACCACAAATGTATCCAAGTGACTTTTACTTCTATTGATCGTAACACGAGTCAGCCACGGTCAGAGTGTCCAATCATGGTGCAGATGTACTAGGCATGATCTTGCAGGTACAAACAAGGTAGAATGCTGGTAGCTCGGTGTGGCTACTGTGCGCTATGCCTTGACAAAGTTAGCATGTGCCACTGACCATGACCACAAAGTTTATGAAGTACATTAAACCGCTATGAATCATAACACGAGTCAGCCACGGTCAGAGTGTCCAATCACATTGTAGATATATTGGGCATGACCTTGCAGGTATAAACAAGGTCAAATACTGGTGGCTCTGTGTGGCTATTGTGCGGAATGCTTTGACAGAGTTGGCATGTGCCACAGACCATGACCGCAAAGTTTACCACTTGACTTTAACTTTTATGAATCATAACACAATTCAGCGGCGGTCAGAGTACCCAATCACAGTTATGATGTAGTAGGAATGACATTGCAGGTATAAACAAGGTAAAAAAACCGGTGGCGTGGCACAGCTATTGTGCGCAATGCCTTGACAAAGTTGGCATGTGCCACTGACCATGACCACAAAGTTTACCAAGTACCTTAAATGGCTATGAATCATTACACGAGTCAGCCAGGGTCAGAGTGTCCAATCACATTGCAGATATACTGGGCATGACCTTGCAGGTATAAACAAGGTAGAATACTGGTAGCTCGGTGTGTCCATTGTGTGCAATGCATTGACAAAGTTGGCATGTGCCACTGACCATGACCACAAATGCATCCAAGTGACTTTTACTTCTATTGATCATAACGCGAGTTAGCCATGGTCAGAGTGTCCAACCACAGTACAGATGTACTAGGAATGATTTTTCAGGTGCAAACAAGGTAGAATACTGGTTGCTTGGTGTGGCTATTGTGCGTAATGCCTTTACAAAGTTGGTATGTGCCACTGACCATGACCACAAAGTTTACCAAGTGACTTTAACTTCTACGAATCGTAACACGAGTCAGCCACGGTCAGAGTGCCCAATCACAGTGCACATCTTACATACATGACCTTGCAGGTTTAAACAAGGTAAAAAACTGGTGGCTTGGCACGGCTATTGTGTACAATGCCTTGACAAAGTTGGCATGTGCCACTGACCATGACCACAAAGTTTACCAAGTACCTAAAACGGCTTTGAATCATTACACGAGTTAGCCACGGTCAGAGTGTCCAATCACAATACAGATGTATTGGACATGACCTTGCAGATATGAACAAGGTAGAATACTGGTGGCTCGGTGTGGCTATTGTGCGCAATGCCTTGATAAAGTTGGCATGTGCCACTCACCATGGCCACAAAGTATACAAAGTGACTTTAACTTCTACGAATCGTAACACGAGTCAGCCATGGTCGGAGTGCCCAATCAAAGCGTATATCTAATATGCATGTCCTTGCAAAAATAAACAAGGTAAAAAGCCGGTGGCTTGGAACGACTATTGTGCGCAATGTCTGATAAAGTTGGCATCTGCCACTGACCATGATTAAAAAATCTACCAAGAACATTAAACGGGTATTAATCATACCACGAGTCAGCCATGGTCAGAGTGTCCAATCACAGTGGATATATACTGGGCATGACCTTACGGGTATAAACAAGGTAGAATACTGGTGGCTCGGTGTGGCTATTTTGCACAATGCCTTGACAAAGTTGGCATGTGCCACTGACCATGACCACAAATGTATCCAAGTGACTCTTCCATCTATTGATCATAACACGAGTCAGCCACTGTCAGAGTGTCCAATCACAGTTCACATGCACTAGGCATGATCTTGCAGGTTCAAACAAGGTAGAATACTGGTGATTGTGTGGCTATTGTGCGCAAAGCCTCGACAAAGTTGGCATGTGCCACTGACCATGACCACAAATTTTACCAAGTGACTTTAACTTCTACGAATCGTGACACAAGTCAGCCACGGTCAGAGTGCCCAAACACAGTGCACATCCAATATGCATTACCTTGCAGGCATAAACGGGGTAAAAAACCAGTGCCTTGGCACGACTATTGTGCGCAATGCATTGACAAAGTTGGCATGTACCACTGACCATGACCAAAATGTTTACCAAGCGACTTTAACTTCTACGAATCGCAACACGACTCAGCCACAGTCCGAGTGCCAAATCACAGTGCACATCTAGTATGCATGACCTTTCAGGTATAAACAGGGTAAAAAACCAGTTTCTTGGCACGGCTATTGTGTGCAATGCCTTGACAAAGTTGGCTTGTGCCACTGACCATGACCACAAAGTTTCCCAAGTACCTTAAATGGCTATGAATCATAACACAAGTCAGCCACGGTCAGAGTGTCTAATCACTGTGCAGATGTTCCAAGCATAACCTTGCTGGTGCAAACAAGGTAGAATACTGGTGGCTCGGTGTGGCTATTGTGCGCAATGCCTTGACAAAGTGGGCATTTGACACTGACCATGACCACAAATTTATCAAAGTGACTTTTACTTCTATTGATCATAACACGAGTCAGCCACAGTCCGAGTGTCTAATCACAGTGCAAATGTACTGGGCATGATTTTGCAGGTACAAACAAGGTAGAATACTGGTGGCTCGGTGTGGCTATTGTGCGCAATGCCTTGACAAAGTTGACATATGCCACGGACCATGACCAAAACGTTTACCAAGTGAATTTAACTTCTACGAATCATAACACGAGTCAGCCACGGTAAGAGTGCCCAATCACAGCGCGCATCTAATATGCATGAACTTGCAGGTATAAACCAGGTAAAAAACAGGCGGCGTGGCACGGCTATTGTGCGCAATGCCTTGACAAAGTTCGCTTGTGCCACTGACCATGACCACAAAGTTTACCAAGTATCTTAAACGGCTATGAATCATTACACGAGTCAGCCACGGTCAGAGTGTCCAGTCACAATGCAGATATACTGGGCATGACCTTGCAGGTATAAACAAGGTAGAATACTGGTAGCTCGGTGTGGCTATTGTGTGCAATGCCTTGACAAAGTTGGCATGTGCCACTGACCATGACCACAAATATATCCAAGTGACTTTTATTTCTATTGATCATAACACGAGTTCACCATGGTCAGAGTGTCCAATGACAGTATAGATGTACTAGGCATGATTTTGCAGGTGCAAACAAGGTAAAATACGGTTGGCTTGGTGTGGCTATTGTGCGTAATGCCTTGACAAAGTTGGCATGTGCCACTGACAATGACCTGAAAGTTTACCAAGTGACTTTGACTTTTACGAATCGTAACACAAGTCAGCCACGGGCAGAGTGCCCAATGACAGTGCACATCTAAGACACATGACCTTGCAGGTATAAACAAGGTAAGAATTTGGTTGCTTGGCATGGCTATTGTGTGCAATGCCTTGACAAAGTTGGCATGTGTCACTGACCATGACCACAATGTTTACCAAGTACCTTAAACGGCTATGAATCATAACACGAGTCAGCCACGGTCAGAGTGTCCAATCACAGTGCAGATATACTGGGCATGACCTTACAGGTATAAACAAAGTAAGCTACTGGTTGCTCGGTGTGGCTATTGTGCGCTATGCCTTGACAAAGTTGGCATGTGCCACTGACCATGACCACAAAGTTTACCAAGTGCCTTAACCGGATATGAATCACAACACGAGTCAGCCACGGTCAGAGTGTCCAATCACAGTACAGATATACTGCGCATGACCTTGCAGGTATGAACAAGGTAGAATACTGGTGGCTTGGTGTGGCTATTGTGCGCAATGCCTTGACAAAGTTGGCATGTTCCACTGACCATGACCACAAATGAATCCAAGTGACTTTTACTTCTATTGGTCATAACACGAGTTAGCCAATGTCAGAGTGTCCAATCACAGTGGAGATGTACTAGGCATGATCTTGCAGGTGCAAGAAAGGCAGAATACTGGTGGCTTGGTGTGGCTATTGTGCGCAATGCCTTGACAAAGTTGGCATGTGCCACTGACCATGACCACAAAGTTTACCAAGCGACTTTAACCTCTACCTATCATAACACGAGTCAGCCACGGTCAGAGTATCCAATCACAGTTCACATTTAATATGCATGACCTTGCACGTATAAACAGGGTCAAAACCTGGTGTCTTGGTACGGCTATTGTGCGCATTGCCTTGACAAGGTTGGCAAGTGCCACTGACCATGACGACAAAGTTTACCAAGTGACTTTAACTTCAACGAATCGTACCAGGAGTCATCCACAGTCAGAGTGCCCAATCATAGTTCAGATGCACCAGGCATGACCTTGCAGGTATAACGAAGGTAAAAAACCCATGGCTTGGCACGGCTATTGTGCGCAATACCTTGACAAATTTGGCATGTGCCACTGACCATGACCACAACGTTTACCAAGTACCTTAAACGGCTATGAATTATAACACAAGTCAGCCACGGTCAGAGTGTCCAATCACATTGCAGATATACTGGGCATGACCTTATAGGTATGAACAAGGTAGAATTCTGGTGGCTTGGCGTGGCTATTGTGTGCAATGCATTGACAAATTGGGCATGTGACACTGACCATGATCACAAATGTATCCAAGTGACTTTTACTTCTATTGATCATAATACGAGTCAGCCACGGTCAGAGTGTCCAATAAAAATGCAGATGTACTAGGCATGATCTTTTACAAATCATGATACGAGTCAGCCACGGTCAGAGTATCCAATCAAAGTGCAGATGTACCAGGCATGATCGTGCAGGTGCAAACAAGGTAGAATACTAGTGGCTCGGTTTGGCTATTATGCGCAATGCCTTGACAAAGTTGGCATGTGCCACTGACCTTGACCACAAATGTATCCAAGTAACTTTTACTTATATTGATCATAACACGAGTCAGCTGCGATCAAGGTGTCCAATCAAAGTGCAGATGTACTAGGCATGATCTTGCAGGTGCAAACAAGGTAGAATACTGGCGGCTCCATGTGGCTATTGTGCACAATGCCTTGACAAAGTTGGCATGTGCCACTGACCATGCCCACAAAGTTTACCAAGTGACTTTAACGTCTGCGAATCATAACACGAGTCAGCCACGGTCAGAGTGCCCAACCAACACTCACATCTAATATGCATGACCTTGCAGGTACAAATAAATTAAAAAACCGGTGGCTTGGCACAGCTATTGTGCGCAATGCCTTGGCAAAATTGGCATGTGCAACTGACCATTACCAAGTACCTTTAACGGCTATGAATCATAACACAAGTCAGCCACGGTCAGAGTGTCCAATCACAGTGAAGACATACTGGGCATGACCTTTCAGGTATAAACAAGGTAAAATACTGGTGGCTCGGTGTGGCTATTGTGCGCAATGCCTTAAGAAAATTGGCATGTGCCACTGACCATGACCACAATTGTATCCAAGTGACGTTTACTTATATTGATCATAACTCGAGTCAGCCAGGGTCAGAGTGTCCAATCATAGTGAAGATGTACTAGGCATGATCTTGCAAGTGAAAACGAGATAGAATACTGGTGGCTCCATGTGGCTATTGTGCGCAATGCCTTGACAAAGTTGGCATGTACCACTGATCAGGACCACATAGCATACCATGTAGCTTTAACTTCTACGAATCATAACAAGAGTCAGCCATGGTAAGAGTGCCCAATGAAAGCGTACTTCTAATATGCACGGCCTTGCAGGTATGAAAAAGGTAAAAACCCGGTGGCTTGGCATGGCTATTGTGCGCAATGCCTTGACAAAGTTGGCATGTGCCACTGACCATGAAAACAAAGTTTACCAAGTACATTAAACCGCTATGAATCATAACACGAGTCAGCCACGGTCAGAGTGTCCAATCACAGTGCAGATATACTGGACATGACCTTGCAGGTATAATTAAGGTAGAATACTGGTGGCTCGGTGTGGCTATTGTGCGCAGTTCCTTGACAACGTTAGCATGTGCCACTGACCATGACCACAACTGTATCCAAGTGACTTTTACTTCTAAAGATCATAACACGAGTCAGCCGCGGTCAGAGTGTCCGATCACAGTGCAGATGTACTAGGCATGATCTTGCAGGTTGAAAAAAGGTAGAATACTGGTGGCTCGGTGTGGCTATTGTGCACAATGCCTTGACAAAGTTGGAATGTGCCATTGACCATGACCACAACGTTTACCACGTGACTTGAACTTCTACGAATCGTAACACGAGTCAGCCACGGTCAGAGTGCCCAATCACAGCGTACATCTAATATGCACGACCTTGCAGGTATAAACAAGGTAAAAAACCGGTGGCTTGGCACGCCTATTGTGCACAATGCCTTGACAAAGTTGGCATGTGCCACGGCCATGACCACAAATATATCCAAGTGACTTTTACTTCTATTTATCATAACACGAGTCAGCCACGGTCAGAGTGTCCAATCACAGTGCATATGTACTAGGCATGATCTTGCAGGTGCAAACAAGGTAGAATACTGGTGGCTCCATGTGGCTAGTATGCACAATGCCTTGACAAAGTTGGCATGTGCCACTGATCATGACCACAAAGTTTACCAAGTGACATTAACGCCTGCAAATCATAACACGAGTCAGCCAGGGTCAGAGTGCCCAATCACAGTGCACATCTAGTATGCATGACCTTGCAGGTATAAACAAGTTGAAAACACGGTGGCTTGGCACGGCCTTTGTGCGCAATGCCTTGACAAAGTTGGCATGTGCCACTGACCATGACCACAAAGTTTACCAAGTACCTGAAACGGCTATGAATCATAACACGAGTCAGCCACGGTCAGAGTGCCCAATCACAGTGCAGATATACTGGACATGACCTCACAGGTATAAACAAGGTAAAATACTGGTGGCTCGTTGTGGCTCTTGTGCGCAATACCTTGACAAAGTTGGCATGTGCCACTGACCATGACCAAAAATGTATTAAAGTGACTTGTACTTCTATTGATTATAACACGAGTCAACCACGGTGAGATTGTCCAATCACAGTGCAGATGTACTAGGCTTGATCTTGTAGGTGCAAACAAGGTAGAATACTGGTGGCTCGGTGTGACTATTGTGCGCAATGCCTTGGCAAAGTTGGCATGTGCCACTGACCATGACCACAAAGTTCACCAAGTGACTTTAACTCCTACGAATCATAACACGAGTCAGCCACGGTCAGAGTGCCCAATGAAAGCGCCCATCTAATATGCATGACCTTGCAGGTATAAACAAGGTAAAACATCGGTGGCTTGGCACGGCTATTGTGCGGAATGCCTTGACAACGCTGGCATGTGCCACTGACCATGACCACAAAGTTTACCAAGTACATTAAACGGCTATGAATCATAACACGAGCCAGCCACGGTTAGAGTGTCAAATCACATTGCAGATATACTGGGCGTGACCTTGCAGGTATAAAAAAGGTAGAATACTGGTGGCTCGGTGTGGCTATTATGCGCAATTCTTGACAAAGTTGGCATGTGCCACTGACCATGACCACAAATGTATCCAAGTGACTTTTACTTCTATTGATCACAACACGAGTCAGCCACGGTCAGAGTGTCCAGTCACAGTGCACATGTACTAGGCATGATCTTGCAGGTTCAAACAAGGTAGAATACTGGTGGCTCGGTGTGGCTAGTTTGCGCTACGCCTTGACAAAGTTGATATGTGCCACTGACCATGACCACAAATGCATCAAAGTGACTTTAACTTCTCTGGATCATAACACGAGTCAGCCACGGCCAGAGTGTCGAATCACAGTGCACATTTACTAGGCATGATCATGCAGGTGCAAACAAGGTAGAATACTGGTGGCTCGGTTTGGCTATTGTGCGCAATGCCTTGACAAAGTTGGCATGTGCTACAGACCATGACCACAAATGTATCCATGTGACTTTTACTTCTATTGATCATAACACGAGTCAACCACGGTCATAGTGTCCAATCACAGTGCACATGTACTAGGCATGATCTTGCAGGTGAAAAAATAGGTAGAATACTGGTGACTCGGTGTGGCTATAGTGCGCAATGCGTTGACAAAGTTGGCATGTGCCACTGACCATGACCACAAAGTTTACCATGTGACTTTAACTTCTACGAATCGTAACACGATTCAGCCACGGTCAGAGTGCCCAATCACAGTGCACATCTAATATGCATAACCTTGCACGTATAAACAAGTTAAAAAACCGGTGGCTTGGCACAGCTATTGTGCTCAATGCCTTGACAAAGTTGGCATGTGCCACTGACCATGACCAAAAAGTTTACCGAGTACCTTTCACGGCTATGAATCATAACACGAGTCAGCCACGGTCAGAGTGTCCTATCACAGTGCATATATACTTGGCACGACCTTATATGTATAAGCAAGGTAAACTACTGGTGGCTCGGTGTGGCTATTGTGCGCAATGCCTTGACACAGTTGGCATGTGCCACTGATCATGACCACAAATGTTTCCAATTGACTTTTACTTCTTTTGATCATAACACGAGTCAGCCACGGTCAGAGTGCCCATTCCCATTGCAGATGTACTAGGCATGATCTTGCAGGTGCAAACAAGGTAGAATACTGGTGGCGCCATGTGACTATTGTGTGCAATGCCTTGACAAATTTGGCATGTGCCACTGATCATGACCACAAAGTTTACCAAGTGACTTCAACTTCTATGAATCATAACACGAGTCAGCAACGGTCAGATTGCTTAATCAAAGTGCACATCTAATATGCATGACCTTGCAGGTATAAACAAGGTAGAAAACCGGTGGCTTGGCACGGCTATTGTGCGGAATTCATTGACAAAGCTGGCATGTGCCACTGACCATGACCACAAACATTACCAAGTACCTTAAACGGATATGAATCATAACACGAGTCAGACACGGTCAGAATGTCCAATCAAAGTGCAGATATACTGGGCATGACCTTACAGGTATAAGCAAGGTAGTGTCTTTGTGGCTCAGTGTGTCTAGTATGTGCAAGGCCTTTACAAAGTTGGCATGTGCCGCTGACCATGACCACAAATGTATCAAAGTGACTTTTACTTCAATTGATCATAACACAAGTCAGCCTCGGTCAGAGTGTCCAATCACAGTGCAGATGTAGTAGCCATGGTCTTGCAGGTGCAAACAACGTAGAATACTGGAGGCTTGGTGTGGCTATTGTGCGCAATGCCTTGACAAAGTTGGCATGTGCCACTGATCATGACCACAAATGTATCCGAGTGACTTTTACTTTTATTGATCATAACACGAGTCAGCCACGGTCAGAGTGTCCAATCAAACAGCAGATGTACTAGGCATGATCTTGCACGTGCAAACAAGGTAGAATACTGGTGGCTCCATGTGGCGATTGTGCGCAATGCCTTGACAAAGTTGGCATGTGCCACTGATCATAACCACAAAGTTTACCAAGTGACTTTAACTTCTACGAATCATAACACGAATCAGCCACGGTCAGATTGCCCAATCAAAGCGCACATCTAATATGCATGACCTTGCAGGTATAAACAAGGTAAAAAACCGGTGGCTTGGCACGGCTATTGTGCGCAATGCCTTGACAAAGATGGCATGTGCCACTGATCATGACCACAAAGTTTACCAAGTACATGAAACGGTTATGAATGATAACACGAGTCAGACACAGTTAGTGTGTCCAATCACAGTGCAGATATACTGGGCATGACCTTGCAGGTATAAACAAGGTAGAATACTGGTGGCTCGGTGTGGCTATTGTGCGCAATTCCTTGACAAAGTTGGCATGTGCCACTGACCATGACCACAAATGTATCCAAGTGACTTTTACTTCTATTAATTACAACACAAGTCAGCCACGGTCAGAGTTTCCAATCACAGTGCAGATGTCCTATGCATGATCTTGCAGGTGCAAACAAGGAAGAATACCGGTGGCTGGGTGGGGCTATTGTACGCAATGCCCTGACGAAGTTGGCATGTACCACTGACCATGACCACAAAGTTTACCAAGTGACTTTAACTTCTACGAATCGTAATACGTGTCAGCCACGGTCAGAGTGCCCAATCACAGTCACATCGAATATGCATGACCTTGCAAGTATAAAAAAGTTAAAAAACCGATGGCTTGGCACGGCTATTGTGCGCAAGACATTGACAAATTGGTGTGGGCGTGGATCGTCGCGGAATGGGCAATGCAACCGGGCGCGTCTGTGTGCCGGCCAAAGGATGATGCTGACAGAGGAAGAGTGATTGATTATGGAGTGGGCGCAGCGGCAAAACCACGTGCGCTTCGAAGTTTTGGCGTGGGCGTAGGTCGTCGCAGAACAGGCGATGCGACCGGGCGGATCCTTGTGCTGAGCTGAAAGCGATGCGGATGGTGAGGAACGATTGATGATGGAGTAGGTGTAGGGGAAAAACCACGTGTGCAATTGAATTAGGGGAGTAAGATGCGGCAATGGGAAGGCAGGTGCCAACGCGTCGAAAGAATTCAGCTACTGGCGTGGGTGCAGGCTGCTGCGGAAGCGGGCAGCTAGCTCGTGCAGATCCTAGTGTCGTTCACAGATGCTGATAATGTCTAATGAAACGGAGGCTAGTGACGATGGCGGACTGGGCACAGGGGCGAACCGCGTGCGCTATGGGAAGTTTTCGGCGTGGGCGCAGGTCGTCGCGGAAAAGGCAATGCGACCGGGCGGATCCTTGTGCCGAGTTAGAACCAATGCGGAAGCGGAGGAAACGATTGATTGATGAGTGGGCGCAGGGGCGAAACCACGTGCATGAAGAGCTGATGCTAACGAAGATGATTAATGCGAAGGCAGCGCGGAGGATGCTGATGACGGAGAAATGAGGCAGGAACAGGTGGCTGATGGAGCTGAGAAGACAGGCAAGAACAGATGATGCGAGGAGGACGAGGAGGGCTGATGGAGGCAGATGAGGATGATGCAAGGAGTGAAGACTGAGGGATGATGATGATGCTGGAAAAGAGAGGCAGGGAGCGATGCGAGCGGATGGAGCCGAGATGAGATGCGATGCGGCAGGGAGGTGGAGCGACACAACCACTTCTTCTTGCGTTCAGGATAGTGACGGCTTGTTCCCCAGCTGGCTCAAAAATGGGAGCAGGAAGACTGGTGGTGTCCTTGTTTGCAGGTGCAAACAAGGAAGAATACGGGTGGCTCGGTGTGGCTATTGTGCGCAATGCCTTGACAAGGTTTGCATGTGCCACTGACCATGACCACAATTATATCCTAGTGACTTTTACTTCTATTGATCATAACACGAGTCCGCCACGGTCAGAGTGTCCAATCACAGTGCAGATGTACTAGGCATGATCTAGCACGTGCAAACAAGGTAGAATACTGGTGACTCGGTGTGGCTAGTGTGAGCAATGCCTTGACAAAGTTGGCATGTGCCACTGACCATGACCACAAAGTTTACCAAGTACATTAAACGGCTATGAATCATAACACGAGTCAGCCACGGTCAGAGTGTCCAATCACAATGCAAAAGTACTAGGAATGATCTTACAGGTTCAAACACGGTAGAATACTGGTAGCTGGGTGTGGCTATTGTGCGCAATGCCTTGAAAAGGTTGGCATGTGCCACTGACCATGACCACAAAGTTTACCAAGTGACTTTAACATCTATGAATCGTAACACGAGTCAGCCACAGTCAGAGTGCCTAATCACAGTGCACATCTAATATTCATGACCTTGGAATTTCCAAACAAGGTAAAAAACCAGTGGCTTG
This sequence comes from Penium margaritaceum, assembly GCA_023375785.1. Taxonomy (NCBI): domain Eukaryota; kingdom Viridiplantae; phylum Streptophyta; class Zygnematophyceae; order Desmidiales; family Peniaceae; genus Penium; species Penium margaritaceum. The sequence goes on along the minus strand of SZWC01000270.1, from coordinate 422,565 downwards.
GCATGGCTATTGCGCGCATTGCCTTGACAAAGTTGGCATGTGCTACTGACCATGACCACAAATGTACCCAAGTGACATTTACTTCTATTGATCTCAATACGAGTCAGCCACGGTCAGAGTGTGCAATCACAGTGTAGATATACAGGGCATGACCTTACAGGTATAAACAAGGTACAATACTGGTGGCTCGGTGGCTATTCTGCGCAATGCCCTGACAAAGTTGGCATGTGCCACAGACCATGACCACAAAGATTTCCAAGTGACTTTAAGTTATACGAATCGTAACACGAGTCAGCCACGGTCAGAGTGCCCAATCACAGTGAACATATAATATGCATGACCTTGCAGGTATAAACAAGGGAAAAAACTGGTGTCTTGGCACGGCTATTGTGCGCAATGCCTTGACAAACTTGGCATGTGCCACTGACAATGATCACAAAGTTTACCAAGTACCTTAAGCGGCTATGAATCATAACACGAGTCAGCCACGGTTAGAGTGTCCAATCACAGTGCAGGTATACTGGGCAGGACCTTACAGGTATAAACAAGGTAGAATACTGGTGGCTTGGTGTGGCTATTTTGCGCAATGCCTTGATAAAGTTGGCACGTGTCACTACCCATGACCACAAATGTATCCAAGTGACTTTTACTTCAATTGATCATAACACAAGTCAGCCACAGTCAGAGTGACCAATCACAGTGCAGATATACTAGGCATGGTCTTTCAGGTTCAAACAAGGTAGAATATGGGTGGCTCGGTGTGGCTATTGTGCGCAATGCCTTGACAAAGTCGGCATGTGCCACTGACCATGACCACAAAGTTTACCAAGTGAGTTTAACTTCTACGAATTGTAACACAAGTCAGCCACAGTTAGAGTGCCCAATCACAGTGCAGATGTATTGGGCATGACCTTGCAGGTATGAACAAGGTAGAATATTGATGGCTCGGTGTGGCTATTGTGCGGAATGCCTTGACAAAGTTGGTATGTGCCACTGACCATGACCACAAAGTTTACCAAGTGACTTTAACTTCTAGGAATCATAACACGAGTCAGCCACGGTCAGAGCGTCCAATCATAGTTTCGATGTACTTCACATGACATTGCATGTATAAACAAGGTAAAAAACCTGTGGCGTGGCACGGCTATTCTGCGCAATGCCTTGACAAAGTTGGCATGTGGCACTCACCATGACCACAAAGTTTACCAAGTACCTTAAACGGATATGAATCATAACACGAGTCAGCCACGATCAGAGTGTCCAATCACAGTGCACATGTCATGTGCATAATCTTGCAGTTATAAATAAGGTAGAATACTGGTGGCTCGGTGTGGCTATTATGCACAGTGCCTTGACAAGGTTGGCACTGACCATGACCACAAAGTTTACCAAGTGACTTTAACTTATGTGAATTGTAACACGTGTCAGCCACAGTCGGTGTGCCCAATCATAGTGTACATCTAATATGCATGACCTTCCAGGTATAGACAGGGTAAATTACCGGTGTCTTGGCACGGCTATTGTGTGCAATGCCTTGACAAAGTTGGCACGTGCCACTGACCATGACCACAAAGTTTACCAAGTTAGTTAAACGTCTTTGAGTCGTACCACGTGTCAGCCACAGTCGGAGTGCCCAATCACAGTGCATATCTAATATGCATTACCTTGCAGGTATAAACAGGGTAAGAAACTGGTGTCTTGGCATGGCTATTGTGCACAATGCCTTGACAAAGTTGGCATGTGCCACTGACCATGACCACAAAGTTTACCAAGTACCTTAAACGGTGATGAATCATAACACGAGTCAACCACGGTGAGAGTGTCTAATCATGGTGCAGATGTGCTAGGCATGATCTTGCAGGTGCAAACAAGGTAGAATACTGGTGGCTCGGTGTGGCTATTGTGTGGAATGCCTTGAAAACGATGGCATGTGCCACTGACCATGACCAAAAACATATCCTAGTGACTTTTACTTCTATTGATCATAACACAAGTCCGCCACGGTCAGAGTGTCCAATCACAATGCAGATGTACTAGGCATGATCTTGCACGTGCAAACAAGGTAGAATACTGGTGACTCAGTGTGGCTATTGTGTGCAATGCCTTGACAAAGTTGGCACGTGCCACTGACCCTGACCACAAAGTTTACCATGTGACTTTAACTTCTACGAATTGTAACACGAGCCAGCCACATTCAGAGTGCCCAATCACAACTCAGACGTACTAGGGATGGCCTTGCAGGCATAAGCAAGGTAAAAAACTGGTGGCTTGGCATGGCAATTGTGCGCGATGCCTTGACAAAGTTGGCATGTGCCACTGACCATGACCACAAAATATACTGAGTACCTTAAACGGCTATGAATCATAACACGAGTCAGCCACGGTCAGAGTGTCCAATCGCAGTGCAGATACACTGAGCATGACCTTGCAAGTTTAAACAAGGTAGAATACAGGTGGCTTGGTGTGGCTATTGTGCGCAATGTTGTGACAAAGCTGGCATGTGCCACTGACCATGACCACAAATGCATCCAAGTGACGTTTACTTCTATTGATCATAACACGAGTCAGCCACGGTCAGAGTGTCCAATCACAGTACAGATGTACTAGGCATGATCTTGCAGGTATTCAAAAAGGTAGAATACTGGTGGCTCGGTGTGGCTATTGGGCGCAATGCCTTGACAAAGTTGGCATGTGCCACTGACCATGACCACAGATGTATCCAACTGACTTTTACTTCTATTGACCATAACACGAGTCAGCTATGGTCAGACTGTCCAATCATATTTGAAGATGTACTAGGCATGACCTTGCAGGTGCAAACAAGGTAGAATACTGGTGGCTTGGCACGGCTTTTGTGTGCAATGCCTTGACAAAGTTGGCATGTGCCACTGACCATGACCACAAAGTTTACCAAGTGACTTTAACTTCACGAATCGTAACACGATTCAGCCACAGTAAGAGTGTCCAATCACAGTTCAGATGTACTAGGCATGACCTTGTAGGTATAAACAAGGTAAAACACCGGTGGCTTGGCCCGGCTATTGTGCGCAATGCCTTGAAAAAGTCGGCATGTGCCACTGACCATGACCACAAAGTTTACCAAGTACCTTGAATGGCTATAAATAATAACACGAGTCAGCCACGGTCAGAGTGTCCAATCACAGTGCAGATATGATGGGCATGACCTTGCAGGTACAAACAAGGTAGAATACTGGTGGCTCGGTGTGGCTATTGTACGCAATGCTCTGACAAAGTTGGCATGTGCAACTGACCATGACCACAGATGTATCCAACTGATTTTTTCTTCAATTGATCATAACACGAGTCAGCCACGGTCAGAGTGTCCAATCATAGTGCAGATGTACTAGGCATGATCTTGCAGGTTCAAACAAGGTAGTATTTGGGTGGCTCGGTGTGGCTATTGTGTGCAATGCCTTGACAAAGTTGGCATGTGCCACTGACCATGACCACAAGTATATCCAAGTGACTTTTACTTCTATCGATCATAACACGAGTCAGCCACGGTCACAGTGTCCGATCACTATGCAGATGTACTGGGCATGATCTTTCAGGTGCAAACAAGGTAGAATACTGGTGGCCTGGTGTGGCTATTCTGCGCAATGCCTTATAAATGTTGGCATGTGCCACTGACCATGACCACAAATGTATCCAAGTGACTTTTAATTATATTGATCGTAACACGAGTCAGCCACGGTCAGAGTGCCCAATCACAGTGCACATCTTATATGCATGACCTTTAAGGAATAAACAAGGTAAAGAACCGGTGGCTTGCTACGGCTATTATGCGCAATGCCTTGACAAAATTGGCATGTGTCACTGTCCATGACCACAAAGATTGCCAAGTGACTTTAACTTATACGAATCGTACGATGAGTCAGCCACAGTCAGGGTGCCCAATCATAGTGCATATATTATATGCATGACCTTGCAGATATAAACAATGTAAAAAACCGGTGGCTTGGTACGGCTATTGTGCGCACTGCCTTGACAAAGTTGGCATGTGCCACTGACCATGACCACAAATGTATCCAAGTGACCTGTACTTCTATTGATCATAACACGAGTCAGCCACGGTCAAAGTGTCCAATCACAATGCAAATGTACTAGGCATGATCTTGCAGGTACAAACAAGATATAATACTGGTGGCTAGGTGTGGCTATTGTGCGCAATGCCTTGACAAAGTTGGCATGTGCCACTGACTATGACCACAAATGTATCCAAATGACTTGTACTTCTATTGATCATAACACAAGTCAGCCACGGTCAGAGTGTCCAATCACAATGCAGATGTATTAGGCATGATCTTGCAGGTGAAAACAAGGTAGAATACTGGTGGCTCAGTGTGGCTATTGAGCGCAATGCATTGACAAAGTTGGCATGTGCCACTGACCACGACCACAACGTTTACCAAGTGACATTAACTTCTACGAATCGTAACACGATTCAGCCACAGTCAGAGTGCCCAATCACAGTTCATATGTACTAGGCACGGCCTTGCACGTATACACAAGGTAAAATACCGGTGGCTTGGCACGGCTACTGTGCGCCATGCCTTGAAAAAGTTGGCACGTGCCACTGATCATGACCTCAAACTTTACCAAGTACCTCAAACGGCTATGAACCATAACACGAGTTAGCCACGGTCAGAGTTTCAGATCACAGTGCAGATATACTGGGTATGACCTTCCAGGTACAAACAATGTTTAATACTGGTGGCTCGGTGTAGCTATTGTGCGCAATGCCTCGACAAAGTTGGCATGTGCCACTGACCATGACCACAAATGTGTCCAACTGACGTTTACTTGTTTTGATCATAACACGAGTCAGCCACGGTCAGAGTGTCAAATTACAGTGCAGATGTACTAGGCATGATCTTGCAGGTTCAAAAAAAAGTAGAATTCTGGTGGCTCGGTGTGGCTATTGTGTGCAATGCCTTGACAAAGTTGGCATGTGCCACTGACCACGACCACAAATATATCCAAGTGACATTTACTTCTATTGACCATAACACGAGTCAGACACGATCCGAGTGTCCAATCACAGTGCAGATATACTAGGCATAATCTTACAGGTACAAAAAAGGTAGAATACTGGTGCCTTGGTGTGGCTTTTGTGCGCAATGTCTTGACAAAGTTGGCATGTGCCACTGACCATTACCACAAATGTATCCAAGTGACTTTTACTTCAATTGATCATTACACAAGTCAGCCACGGTCAGAGTGTCCAATCGCAGTGTAGATGTACTAGGCATGATCTTACAGGTACAAAAAAGGTAGAATACTTGTGGCTCAGTGTGGCTATTGTGCGCAATGCCTTGACAATGTTGGCATGTGCCACTGACCATGACCACAACGTTTTCCAAGTGACTTTAACTTCTACGAATCGTAACATGAGTCAGCCACGGTTAGAGTGCCCAGTCAGAGTGCACATCTAATATTCATGACCTTGTAGGTATAAACAAGGTAAAACACCGGTGGCTTGGCACGGCTATTGTGCGCAATGCCTTGACAATGTTGGCATGTGTTACTGACCATGACCACAAATGCATCCAAGTGACTTTTACTTCTATTGATCATAACACGAGTCAGCCACGGTCAGAGTGTCCAATCACAGTACAGATGTACTAGGCATGATCTTGCAGGTATTAAAAAAGGTAGAATACTGGTAGCTTGGTGTGGCTATTGTGCGCAATGCCTTGACAAAGTTGGCATGTGCCACCGACCATGGCCACAAATGTATCCAAGTGACTTTTACTTCTATTGATGATAACACGAGTCAGCCACGGTCAGAGTGTCCAATCACAGTGCAGATGTACTAGGCATGATCTTGCAGGTTCAAACAAGGTAGAATGCTGGTGGCTCGGTGTGGCTATTGTGTGCAATGCCTTGATAAAGCTGGCATGTGGCGCAGACCATGACCACAAATATATCCAAGTGACTTTTACTTCTATTGATCATAACACAAGTCAGCCACGGTCAGAGTGTCCAATCACAGTGCAGATGTACTAGGCATGATTTTGTAGGTGCAAACAAGGTAGAATACTGGTGGCTCGGAGTGGCTATTGTGCGCAATGCCTTAACAAAGCTGGCATGTGCCACTGACCATGACCACAAAGGTTACCAATTTCCTTAAATGGCTATGAATCATAACACGAGTCAGCCACGTTCAGAGTGTCCAATCACAGTGCAGATATACTGGGCGTGACCTTGCAGGTATAAACAGGGTAGAATACTGGTGGCTCAGTGTGGCTATTCTGCGCAATGCGTTATCAAAGATGGCATGTGCCACTGACCATGACCACAAATGTATCCAAGTGACTTTTACTTCTATTGATCGTAACACGAGTCAGCCACGGCCAGAGTGCCCAATTCCAGTGCACATCTAATATGAATGACCTTTCAGGTATAAACAAGGTAAAACACCGGTGGCTTGGTACGGCTATTGTTCGCAATGCCTTGACAATGTTGGCATGTGTCACTGACCATGACCACAAAGTTTACCAGGTGAATTTAACTTCTACGAATCGAAACATGAGTCAGCCACAGTCAGAGTGCCCAATCACAGTGCACATCTTATATGCATGATCTTGTAGATATAAACAAGGCAAACAACCGGTGGCTTGGCACGGCTATTGTGCGCAATGCCTTGACAAAGTTGGCATGTGCCACTGACCATGACCACAAGTGTATCCAAGTGACGTTTACTTCTATTGATCATAACACGAGTCAGCCACCCTCGTAGTGTCCAATCACACTACAGATGTATCAGGCATGATCTTGCAGGTGCAAACAAGGTAGAATACTGGTAGCTCAGTGTGGCTATTGTATGCAATGCCTTGACAAAGTTGGCACGTGCCACTGACCATGACCACAAAGTTTAGCAAGTTACTTTAACTTCTACGAATCGTAACACGAGTCAGCAACAGTCAGAGTGCCCAATCACAGTGCAGATGTACTATGCACAATCTTTGAGGTGCAAACAAGGTAGAATAGTGGTGGCTTGGTGTGGCTATTGTGCGTAATGCCTTGACAAAGTTGGCATGTGCCACTGACCATGACCACAAAGCTTACCAAGTGACCTTAACTTTTAAGAATCGTAACACGAGTCAGCCACAGTCAGAGTGCCCAATCACAGTGCACATCTAATATGCATGACCTTGCAGGTATACACAAGGTAACAAACTGGTGGCTTGGCACGGCTATTGTACGCCATGCCTTGACAAAGTTGGCATGTGCCAATGACCATGACCACAAAGGTTACCAATTACCTTAAATGGCTATGAATCATAACACAAGTCAGCCACATTCAGAGTGTCCAATCACAGTGCAGATATGCTGGGAATGACCTTGCAGATATAAACAAGGTAGAATGCTGGTGGCTCGGTGTGGCTATTCTGCGCAATGCTTTACCAAAGTTGGCATGTGCCTCTGACCATGACCACAAATGTATCCAAGTGACTGTTGCTTCTATTGATCGTAACACGCGTCAGCCACGGTCAGAGTGCCCAATCACAGTGCACATCTAATATGCATGACCTTTCAGGTATAAACAAGGTAAAACACCGGTGTCTTGGTACGGCTATTGTGCGCAATGCCTTGACAAATTTGGCATGTATCACTGACCATGACCACAAAGTTTACCAAGTGACTTTTACTTCTATTGATCATAACACGAGTCAGCCACGGTCAGAGTGTCCAATCACACTGCAGATGTGCTAGGCATGATCTTGCAGGTGCAAACAAGGTAGAATACTGGTGGCTCGGTGTGCCTGATGTGCGCAATGCCTCTACAAAGTTGGCATGTGCCACTGACCATGACCACAAATGTATCCAAGTGACTGTCACTTCTATTGATAACAACACAATTCAGCCACGGTCAGAGTGTCTTATCACAGTGCAGATATACTGGGCGTCATCTTACAGGTGTAAACAAGGTAGAATAAGGGTGGCTCGCTGTGGCTACTGTGCGCAATGCCTTGACAAAGGTGGCATGTGCCACTGACCATGAACACAAATGTATCCAAGTGACTTTTACTTCTATTGATCATAGCAGGAGTCAGCCACGGACAGACTGTCCAATCAGAGTGCAGATGTACTAGGCATAATCTTGCAGGTATAAACAAGGTGGAATACTGGTGGCTCGGTGTGGCTGTTGTGCGCAATGCCTTCAGTAAGTTGGCATGTGCCACTGACCATGACCACAAATGTATCCAAGTGACTTTTACTTCTGTTGAACTACATGAGTCAGCCACGGGCAGAGTGTCTAATCACAGTGCAGATATACTGGGCATGACCTTACATGTATGAAAGATAGAATACTGGTGGCTCGGTGTGGCTATTGTGCGCGATGCCTTGACGAAGTTGGCAAGTGCCACTGACCATGACCACACAGTTCACCAAGTACCTTAAACGACTATGAATCATTACACGAGTCCGTCACGGTCAGAGTGTCCAATCACAGTGCAGATATACTGGGCATGACCTTGAAGGTAGAAAAAAGGTAGAATACTGGTGGCTCGGTGTGGCTATTGTGCGCAATGCCTTCACAAAGCTGGCATGTGCCACTAACCATGACCACAAATGTATCCAAGTGACTTTTACGTCTACCAGTTGTAACTTGAGTCAGCCACAGTCAGAGTGCCCAATCACCGTGCAGATGTACGAGGCATGACCTTGCAGGTATAGACAAGGTAAACAACTGGTGGCTTGGCACGGCTATTGTACGCAATGCGTTGACAAAGTCGGCATGTGCCACTGACCATGACCACAAATTTTACCAAGTACCTTCAACGGATATGATTCATTACAAAAGTCAGACACGGTCAGAGTCTCCAATCAGAGTGCACATATACTGGGCATGACCTTGTATGTGCACACAGGATAGAATACTGGTGGCTTTCTGTGGCTATTGTGCGCAATGCCTTGAAAAAGTTGGCATGTGCCACTGACCATGACCACAAATGTATCCAAGTGACTTTTACTTCTGTTGATCATAACACGAGTCAGCCACGGTCAGAGTGTCCAATCACAGTGCAGATATACTCAAAATGACTTTGCAGGTGTAAACAAGGTAGAATACTGGTGGCTCGGTGTGGCTATTGTGCGCAATGCCTTGACAAAGTTGGCATGTGCCACTGACCATGACCACAAAGTTTACCAAATACCTTAAACGGCTATGAATCATAACACAAGTCAGCCACGGTCAGAGTTTCCGATCACAGTGCAGACTTACTAGGCATGATCTTGCAGGTAAAAACAAGGTAGAATACTGGTGGCTCGGTGTGGCTATTGTGCGCAATGCCTTGACAAAGTTGGCATGTGCCACTGACCATGACCACAAATGTATCAAAGTGACTTTTACTTCTATTGATCATAACACGAGTCAGCCACGGTCAAAGTGTCCAGTCATAGTGCAGATGTACTAGGCATGTTCTTGCAGGAACAAATAAGGTAGAATACTGGTGGCTCGGTGTGGCGATTGTGCGCAATTCCTTGACAAAGTTGGCATGTGCCACTGACCATGACCACAAAGTTTACCAAGTGACTTTAACTTCTACGAATCAAAACACGAGTCAGCAACGGTCAGAGTGCCCAATCACAGTGCACATCTAGTATGCATGACCTTGCAGGTATAAATAAGGTAAAAAACTGATGGCTTGGCATGGCTAATGTGCGCAATGCCTCGACAAAGTTGGCATGTTCCACTGACCACGACCACAACGTTTACCAAGTACCTTAAATGGCTATGTATCATAACACGAGTCAGCCACAATCAGAGTGCCCAGTCACAGTGCAGATATACTGGGCATGACCTTGCAGGTATAAACAAGGCAGAATACTGGTGGCTCGGTGTGGCTATTGTGCACAATGCATTGAGAAAGTTGGCATGTGCCACTGACCATGACCACAAACGTATCCAAGTGACTTTTACGTCTATTGATCATAACATGAATCAGCCACGGTCAGAGTGTCTAATTACAGTGCAGATGTAATAGGAATGATATTGCAAGTGCAAACAAGGTAGAATACTGGTGGCTCGGTGTGGCTATTGTGTGCAATACCTTTAAAAAGTTGGCATGTGCCACTGACCATGAACACAAAGTTTACCAAGTGACTTTCACTTCTACAAATCGTACCACGAGTCAGCCACGGTCAGAGTGCCCAATCACAGTGCACGTCTAATATGCATGACCTTGGAAGTTTTTAACTAGGTAAAAAACCGGTGGCTTGGCACGGCTATTGTGCAGAATACCTTGACAAAGTTGGCATGTGCCACTGACCATGACCACAACGTTTACAAAGTACCTTAAACAGCCATGCATCATAACATGAGTCAGCCACGGTCAGAGTGTCCAATCACAGTTTGAATATACTGGGCATGACCTTACAGGTATAAACAATGTAGAATAGAGGTGGATCGGTGTGGCTAGTATGCGCAATGCCTTGATCAAGTTGGCATGTGCCACTGACCATGACCACAAATGTATCCAAGGGACGTTTACTTCTATTGATCATAACACGCGTCAGCCACGGTCAGAGTGTCCAATCACAGTGAAGATAAACTGGTTATGACCTTACAGATATAAAAAAAGGTAGAATACTAATGGCTCGGTGTGGCTATTGTGCGCAATACCTTGACAAAATGAGCATGTGCCCCTGACCATGACCACAAAGTTTACCAGGTGACTTTAACTTCTACGAATGGTAACACGAGTCAGCCACGGTCAGAGTGCCAATCACAGTGCACCTATAATATGCATGACCTTGCAGGTATAAACAAGGTAAAAAACTGGTGGCTTGGCATGGCTATTGTGCGCAATGCCTTGACAAAGATGGCACGTGCCACTGACCATGACCACAAAAATTACCAAGTACCTTAAACGGCTATGAATCATAACACGAGTCAGCCACGGTCAGAGTGTCCAATCAGAGTACACATATACTGGGCATGACCTTATAGGTATAAAGAAGGTAGAATACTGGTGGCTCGGCGTGGCTATTGTGTGCAATGCCTTGGCAAAGTTGGCATGTGCCACTGACCATGACCACAAATAGCCAAGTGACCTTTACTTCTGTTGATCATAACACGAGTCAGCCACGGTCAGAGTGTCAAATCACAGCGCAAATATATTTGGCATGGCCTTACAGGTATAAAAAAGGTAGAATACTGGTAGCTCGGTGTGGCTATTGTGTGCAATACCTTGACAAATTTGGCATGTGCCACTGACCATGACCACAAATGTATCCAAGTGACCTTTACTTCTTGATCATAACACGAGTCAGCCACGGTCAGAGTGTCCAATCACAGTGCAGATGTACTAGGCATGATCTTGCAGGTGCGAACAAGGCAGAATACCGGTGGCTCGGTATGGCTATTGTGCGCAATGCCTTGACAAAATTGGCATGTGCCACTGACTATGACCACAAAGTTTACCAAATGACTTTAACTTCTACGAATCGTAACACGAGTCAGCCACCGTCGGAGTGCCCAATCACAGTGCGCATCTAATATGCATGACCTTGCAGGTATAAACGTGGTAAAAAACCGGTGCCTTGGCACGGCTATTGTGCGCAATGCCTTGACAAAGTTGGCATGTGCCACTGACCATGACCAAAAAGTCAACCAAGTACCTTAAACGGCTATGAATGATAACCCGAGTCAGCCACGGTCAGAGTGTCTAATCAGAGTGCAGATATACTGGGCATGACCTTGCAGGTATAAACAAGGTAGAATACTGGTGGCTTGGTGTGGCTATTATGGGCAATGGCTTGACAAAGTTGGCATGTGCCACTGACCATGACCACAAATGTATCCAAGTGACGTTTACTTCTATTGATCATAACACGAGTCAGCCATGGTCAGAGTGTCCAATCACAGTGCAGATGTACAAGGCATGACCTTGCAGGTATAAACAAGGTAGAATACTGTTGACTCAGTGTGGCTATTGTGCGCAATGCCTTGACAAAGTTGGCATGTGCCACTGACCATGACCACAAATGTATCCAAGTGACGTTTACTTCTATTGATCATAACACGAGTCAGCCATGGTCAGAGTGTCCAATCACAGTGCAGATGTACAAGGCATGACCTTGCAGGTATAAACAAGGTAGAATACTGGTGGCTTGGTGTGGCTATTATGGGCAATGGCTTGACAAAGTTGGCATGTGCCACTGACCATGACCACAAAGTTTACCAAGTGACATTAACGCTTACAAATTGTTACACGAGTCAGCGACCGTCAGAGTAACCAATCACAGTGCACATCTTATATGCATGACCTTGCAGGTATAAACAAGGTAAAAACCCGGTGGCTTGGCACGGCTATTGTGCGCAATGCCTTAACAAAGTTGGCATGTGCCATTTACCATGACCACAAATGTATCCAAGTGACGTTTACTTCCATTGATCATAACACATGTCAGCCATGGTCATAGTGTCCAATAACAGTGCAGATTTACTAGGCATGATCTTGCAGGTGTAAACAAGGTAGAATACTGGTGGCTCGGTGTGGCTATTGTGCGCAATGCCTTGACAAAGTTGGCATGTGCCACTGACCATGACCACAAAGTTTACCAAGTGACATTAACGCTTACAAATTGTTACACGAGTCAGCGACCGTCAGAGTAACCAATCACAGTGCACATCTTATATGCATGACCTTGCAGTTATAAAACGGGAAAAGAAACCGGTGTCTTTGCACAGCTATTGTGCGCAATGCCTTGACAACGTTGGTATGTGCCACTGTTCATGACCAAAAAAATTACCAATGACCTTAAACGGCTATGAATCAAAACACCAGTCAGCTACAGTCAGAGTGTCCAATCACAGTGCAGATATACTGGGCATTACATTTCAGGTTTTTACAAGGTAGAATACTGGTGGCTTGGTGTGACTATTGTGCGCAACGCCTTGACAAAGTTGGTATGTGCCACTGACCATGACCGCAAATGTAACATAGTGACTTATACTTGTATTGATCATAACACAAGTCAGCCACGGTCAGAGTGTCCAATAACAGTGCAGATGTATCATGCATGACCTTGCACGTTTAAACAAGGTAGAATACTGGTGGCTCGATGTGGCTATTGTGCGCAATGCCTTGACAAAGCTGGAATGTGCCACTGACCATGACCACAAAGTTTACCAAGTGACTTTAACTTTTACGAATCGTAACACAAGTCAGCCACAGTCAGAGTACCCAATCATAGTGCACATCTAATGTGCATGACCTTGCAGGTAGAAACAGGGTAAAATTTGGTGTCTTGGCACGGCTATTGTGCGCAACGCCTTGACAAAGTTGGCATGTGCCACTGACTATGACCAGAACGTTTACCAAGTTCCTTAAACGGCTATGAATCATTACACGAGTCAGCCACTGTCAGAGTGTCCAATCACAGTGCAGATTTACTGGGCATAACCTTACAGGTGTAGACAAGGCAGAATACCGGTGGCTCGGTGTGGCTATTGTGTGCTATACCTTGACAAAGTTGGCATGTTCCACTGAGCATGACCACAAATGTATCCAAGTGACTTCAACTTCTACGAATCGTAACACGAGTCAGCCACGGTCAGAGTGCCCAATCACAGTGCAGATGTACGAGGCATTATCTTGCAGGTGCAAACAAGGTAGAATAGTGGTGGCTCGGTGTGGCTATTGTGCGCAATGCCTTGACAAAGCTGGCATGTGCCACTGGCCATGACCACAAAGTTTACCAAGTGACTTTAACTTCTAGGAATCGTAACCCGAGTCAGCCACATTCAGAGTGCCCAATCAAAGTTCAGATATACTAGGCATGACCTTGCAGGTATAAACAAGGTAAAAAGCCGGTGGCTTGGCACGGCTATTGTACGTAATGCCCTGACAAAGTTGGCATGTGCCACTGACCATGACCACAAAGTTTACCAAGTACACTAAACGACGATGAATGAAAACACGAGTCAGACACGGTCAGAGTGTCCAATCACAGTGCAGGTATACTGGGCATGACCTAGCAGGTATAAACAAGGCAGACTACTGGTAGCTTGTTGTGGCTATTGTGCACAATACCTTGACAAAGTTAGCACGTGCCACTGACCATGACCACAAATGTATCCAGGTGACTTCAACTTCTACGAATCGTAACACGAGTCAGCCACGGTCAGAGTACCCAATCACAGTGCAGATGTACTTGGCATGATCTTGCAGGAACAAACAAGGTAAAATAGAGGTGGCTTGGTGTGGCTATTGTGCGCAATGCCTTGACAAAGCTGGCATGTGCCACTGGCATGCCAACTTTGTCAAGGCATTGCGCACAATAGTCACACCGATCCACTGGTATCCTTCCTTATTTATACATGTAAGGTCATGCATAGTATATCTGCACTATGATTGGACATTCTGACCGTGGCTGACTCGTGTTATGATTCATAGCTGTTTAAGGTACCTGGTAAACATTGTGGTCATGGTCAGTGGCACATGCCATCTTTGTCAAAGCATTGCGTACAATGGCCTTGCCAAGACATTTTACCTTGTTTATACCTGGATGGTCATGCATATAAGATGTGCACTGTGATTCGGCATTCTGATCGTGGCTGAATCGTGTTACGATTTGTAGAAGTTAAAGTCACTTGGTAAACTTTGTGGTCATAGTCAGTGGCACATGCCAATTTTGTCAAGGCATTACGCACAATAGCCACACCGGGCCACCAGTATTCTACCTTGTGTACACGTGCAAAATTATGCCTAGCTCATCTGCACTGTGATTGGACACTCTGTTTGTGGCTGACTTGTGTTATGATCAATAGAAGTAAAAGTCACTTGGATACATTTGTGGTCATGGTCAGTAGCACATGCCAACTTTGTCAAGGCATCGCGCACAATAGCCACACCAAGCAACCAGTATTCTACCTTGTTTGCACCTGCAAGATCATGCCCAGTACATCTGCACTGTGATTGGACACTCTGACCGTGGTTGACTCATGTTATGATGAATAGAAGTAAAATTCACTTGGATACAATTGTGGTCATGGCCAGTGGCACATGCCAACTTTGTCAAGGCATTGCACACAATAGCCACAAGGAGCCACTAGTATTCTACCTTGTTTGTCCTAGCAAGATCATGCCTAGTACATCTGCACTGTGATTGGACACTCCCACCATGGCTGACTTGGGGTTTGATCAATAGAAGTAAGAGTCACTTCCATACAATTGTGGTCATGGTCAGTGGCACATGCCAACTTTGTCAAGGCATTGCGCACAATAGCTGTGCCAAGACACCGGTTTTTTTTTTCCCTGTTTATACCTGCAAGGTCATGCATATTAGAAGTGTGCTGTGATTGGGTACTCTGACCGTGGCTGACTCGTGTTACGATTGGTAAACATTTGTGGTCATGATCAGTGGCACATGCCAACTTTGTCAATGCATTGTGCACAATAGCCACACCACGCCACCAGTATTCTATCTTGTTTAAACCTGCAAGATCATGCCTAGTACATCTGCTTTGTGATTGGAAACTCTCACCATGGCTGACTCGTGTTATGATCAATAGAAGTAAAAGTCACTTAGATACATCTGTGGTCATGGTCAGTGGCACATGCCAACTTTGTCAAGGCATTGCGCACAATAGCCATACCCAGGCACCAGTATTCTACCCTGTCTGTACCTGCAAGGTCATGCCTAGTTCATCTGCACTTTGATTGGACACTCTGACCGTGGCTGACTTGTGTTATGATCAATAGAAGTAGAAGTCACTAGGATGCATTTGTGGTCATGGTCAGTGGCACATGCCAACTTTGTCAAGGCATTGCGTACAATAGCCACACCGAGCCACCAGTACCTGCCTTGTTTGAACCTGCAATATCATGCCTAGTATATCTGCACTGTGACTGGACACTCTGACCGTGGCTGACTCGTGTTATGATCAATAGAAGTAAAAGTCACTCAGGTACATTTGTGGTCATGGTCAGTGGCACATTCCAACTTTGTCAAGGCATTGCGCACAATAGCCACACTGAGCCACCAGTATTCTACCTTGTTTAAACCTGCAAGGTCATGCACAGTATATCTGCACTGTGATTGGACACTCTGACCGTGGCTGACTCGTGTTATGATTCATGGCCGTTTAAGTTACTTGGTAAACATTGTGGTCATGGTTAGTGGCACATGCCAACTTTGTCAAGGCATTGCGCACAATAGCTGTGCCAAGACATAGGTTTTTTACCCTGTTTATATTTGCAAGGTCATGCATATTATACGTGCATTGTGATTGGGCACTCTGACCATGGCTGACTCGTGTTACGATTCGTAGAAGTTAAAGTCACTTGGTAAACATTTTTGGTCATGATCAGTGGCACATGCCAACTTTGTCAAGGCATTGCGCACAATAGCCACACCAAGCCACCAGTATTCTACCTTGTTTATTCCTGCAAGGTAATGCACAGTATATCTGTACTGTGATTGGACACTCTGACCGTGGCTGACTCGTGTTAAGATCAATAGAAGTAAAAGTCACTTGGATACATTTGTGGTCATGGTTAGTGGTACATGCCAACTTTGTCAAGGCATTGCGAACAATAGCCACACTGAGCCACCATTATTATACCTTTTTTATACCTTAAAGGTCATGCCTAGTACATCTAAACCGTGATTGAACACTCTGACAATGGCTGACTCGTGTTGCGATTTGTAGATGATAAAGTCACTTGGTAAAATTTGTGGTCATGGTCAGTGGCACATGGCAACTTTGTCAAGGCATTGTGCACGATAGGCACACCGAGCCACCAGTATTCGACCTTGTTTGTACATGCAAGATCATACCTAGTACATGTGCACTGTGATTGGACATTCTGACCGTGGCTGACTTGTGTTATGATCAATAGAAGTAAAAGTCACTTGGATACATTTGTGGTCATGGTCAGTGGCACTTGCCAACTTTGTCAAGGCATTGCGCACTATAGCCACACCGAGCCACCAGTATTCTACCTTGTTTGCACCTGCAAGATCATGCCTAGTACATATGCACTGTGATTGGATACTTTGACCGTGGCTGACTTGTGTTATGATTCATAGCCGTTTAAGGTACTTCGTAAACTTTGTGGTCATGGTCAGTGGCACATGCCAACTTTGTCAAGGCATTGCGCACAAAAGCCATGCGAGGCCACCGGATTTGTACCTTGTTTATACCTGCAAGGTCATGCCTAGTACATCTGAACTGAGATTGGGCACTCAAACCGTGGCTGACTTGTGTTACGATTCGTAGAAGTTAAAGTCACTTGGTAAACGTTGTGGTCATGGTCAGTGGCACATGCAAAAGTTGTGAAGGCATTGCGGACAGTAGCCAGACCAAGCCACCAGTATTCTACCTTGTTTGTACCCGCAAGGTCATGTCTAGTACATCTGCAATGTGATTGGACACTTTGACCGTGGCTGACTCGTGGTATGCTCAANTACCTAGTACATGTGCACTGTGATTGGACATTCTGACCGTGGCTGACTTGTGTTATGATCAATAGAAGTAAAAGTCACTTGGATACATTTGTGGTCATGGTCAGTGGCACTTGCCAACTTTGTCAAGGCATTGCGCACAATAGCCACACCGAGCCACCAGTATTCTACCTTGTTTGCACCTGCAAGATCATGCCTAGTACATCTGCACTGTGATTGGATACTTTGACCGTGGCTGACTTGTGTTATGATTCATAGCCGTTTAAGGTACTTCGTAAACTTTGTGGTCATGGTCAGTGGCACATGCCAACTTTGTCAAGGCATTGTGCACAATAGCCACACCAAGGCACCAGTATTCTACCTTGTTTCCATCGGTAAGATCATACCTAGTACATCTGCACTGTGATTGGACACTCTGACCGTGGCTGACTCGTGTTATGATTCGTAGAAGTAAAAGTCACTTGGTAACCTTTGTGTTCATGGTCAGTGGCACATGCCGACTTTGTCAAGGCATTGCGCACCATAGCCATGCCGATCGACCAGTATTCTACCTTGTTTGTACCTGCAAGATCATGCCTAGTACATCTACACTACGATTGGACACTCTGACCGTGGCTGACTCATGTTATGATCAATAGAAGTAAAAGTCACTTGGATACATTCATGGCCGTGGTCAGTGGCACGTGCCAACTTTGTCAAGGCTTTGTGTACAATAGCCACACCGAGCCACCAGTATTCTACCTTTTTTGCACCCGCAAGATCATGCCTAGTACATCTGCACTATGATTGGACACTCTGACCGTGGCTGACTCGTGTTATGATCAATAGAAGTAATAGTCACTTGGATACATTTGTGGTCATGGTCAGTGGCACATTCCAACTTTGTCAAGGCATTGCACACAGTAGCCATGCCAAGCCACCGGTTTTTTTCCTTGTTTATACTTGCAAGGTGATGCATATTGGATGTACACTATGATTGGACACTCTGACCGTGCTCCCCCCTGCGGCAGCTGCACCCGGCGTGGCGCCCGGAGCGCTAGCACCACCAGCAGCAGCAGTAGAGTAGCGAGGACAGGAGGCACTACCTTCTGCGGCAGCTGCACCTGGCGCAACGCCCGGAGTGCCAGCACGATGGGCAGCAACAGTAGATGAGCGGGGACAAGAGGTGTTGCCTTCTGCGGCGGCTGTACCCGGCGTGGTGCCCCGAGCGCCAGCGCCACCAGCAGTAGCAGTAGAGCAGCGGAGACAGGAGGTGCTGCCGTTTGTGGTAGCTGCACCCGGCGCGGCGCCCGGAGCGCTAGCGCCACCAGTGGCAGCAGCAGAGCAGCGGGGACAGGAGGTGCTGCCTTCTGCGGCAGCTGCACCCAGTACGGCGCCCAAGGCGTAAGCACCACCAGCAACAACAACAGAGGAGCAGAGGGAGGAGCAACGGAAGAAGAAACAAAAAGGGCCCCAAAGAGCTGGACTGTGAGAAAGGAAGCAATGAAAAGAGGCGGAGAAATAGGGAGAGGAAAAGGAGCCTGCACCCATGCGAGAAGAACACCACAGCTTGCTCAATGCTCCTCCTTCAAGATGGGAGCCACTTCCCCCTGATGATAGATCTTTATGGCCAACCAGTTTCCGGCTGGAAGCGGAAGCACGGTCAAGACAATAGACACCCACGCAAGGGGAAGAGGAGCAGCGGCATGAAGAGCTAGAATTAAGCATCAAGGCGGATGATAAGGATGAAGAGGAAGGACAGGAGGAGGTGGCTCTGTAACTCTGTGCAACATTTAAGAACCCGGTTGCCACTAAGGGAGAGGTGGTGTATGAGGGATGCAAGGCCAGCCTACATTTGGCGTGTTACGACTTGGAACTGGACACCGTGCACGACATCAAGATGTGTCAGGTCTGTGCACTAAATCTGAAGGAGAGCATGGGGGTAGACAGTGAGGAGGAACTGCGGAAAAAAAGGGAGGAGGAAAGGATCCGCTCGGGGATGGGGGCCACGGCTGGGAAATCCAGTGTGCTGCAGGACGAGAAGGAACCCTGCGGTAACTGTGAAGAGCCGATGGACGCTACCACTTTGTTCCGTTGCTACGTGTGTAGACATCCTGTGCATGCAGCCTGCCAGGATCCAGAGATAAGGATGCGGTGGAAGGTGATAGGATGCAAGAAGTGTGCACCTCTCATGCTGGCAAAAGCAGACAAATAGGACAGGAGGAAGAACAGGCCCGCACCCAAGCGGTGTATTCAGAGGTGTGAAGCCTGCGGAGAGCCGTACGACCACATGGAGGCAACCTGGTGCTATGAATGTAAAGCACCCCTCCACTGCAAGTGTGGGACGGAGATTCCGGGGTTGGGATGGCATTGCAAGAGCTGCATCTGAAGGCTGGTTGAATAAGAACAAGAGATGGACAAGGAGGGTGGAAAGGCTGCTGGACCAAGTGTGCCCGGGGTGGAGGAGACGGAGGAGTGCGGGAGGTGCAAGCGGCCAGTGAGGACACAAAAGAAACACTGCTTCAATTACAAGGTGGCCCTCCACTATATATGTGGAGAAGAGGAGCTGCTGCAACAGAAGGCAGTGCATGTCTGTCCGGCCTGTATGCCGGAGGTGAAAGGGAGAATGCGGAAAGAAAGAGAGGAGCAGAGAGGGGGAGGTCGGCAAGCGGCAGAACTGAAGTGGAGCCTGTATTGTACAGAGTATGGTAACCGCAACACCACCGAGTGGTGTGAGGAATGCTACCAGCCGCTCCATTGACCTTGTGGGCAGGTGCTGCGAGGGGTATGACATCATTGCGACAAACGTGTGGCAAAGTTACGACTCCTCGAGGCCCGGGCACGGGATAAGAAGCAACAGAGAGAGGAAGAATGGCAGGGCGCAAGGGAAAGGGCAAGGCCACGCTCATACGCAGATGCACACCCAGTGGAACAACTCTACCGCAATGTAGTGACACTGTCCGGACCGGAGGGAGTAGCGGCTCGGAAGGCAGTGTTGGCAATGAGGGCGGTGGGGAGCAGGGATGTCCCCGAAGTAAGAAGGAAGGTGCTGGCTATGGTGAATGAGGCGTTGGCCGTGACACCTCAGTGGTGCCTCTTCAGAAATGAGCCGCCACCGGCAGCACCGAGGCCACCAACCCCACAGGGACCAGATGTGCGATCCCATCCTCATCCACCCCCGGGGAATAATCGATCTACCCAGCGCTCTGACATACCAAGTGCACCAGGAAGGACGCAGCAAGGACGGGGAGATGAGGCTAGGGGAGGAGCAACGACACCTGGACGCTCAGGGGCACTGGGACGGGCCGGTGCTCCGGTGGATGATGCACCGGCACGACGGTGGATCCACCGTGCCACCTCGAGAGGACAACACAGGGGGAGAGGAGCAGAGAGGGGCCCCCATCGCCCTTCATTGGCAAGGGGATCAACATCGGGAGGACTGCAAGGGACGCCCACGGGAGTGCGAGGGGAGGCAGCAGAGACCGGCGCGGGGATTGCGTGAAGCCCATGGAGTGGAAATGCTGGGTCGCTGATGGATCCAGGAAGGGGCGAGGGAACAAAGAGGCCTGGGGTTGAAGCAGGGGTGAGACAGGGAAGTGCGAATAGGGATGCCATGGCAAGAGCAGGGCCAAGACGAGGCAGTTGGGTCGGGGGCATTGCAGCGGGAGGGGGAGAAGCAAGGGGCGCAGACGCAGGCAAGGAGCAGTAGGAGAGAAGACACCTCGTGCTGGTAATTGCCCGTGGTACGAGAAGAGGGTACACCTGCCTGCCAGACAGTGTAGGCGTTGCAAGTGCCACATGCATCAGGAGTGTGGAATGGCAGATGAAGAAGGAGGCTGGATCTACATGCCCTACCAAAAGGTCAAACAGGGAATACCCATAGAGGTGAGAGTCGTGCTCGGACAGGAGCACAATGCTGCGGCAGGCATTGAGTGCTGTGGCTATAGAAGACCGCTGGGATCTCCACACGGGAAATGCGACTATTGCAAGCAAGAAGCACACGCTGCCTGCATCAAGACAAATGAAGAGGGGAGGAATAACTGCATCGGTTATTAGATACGACCACGCACAGGCACGGTGGAAGGGGATTGCCCCAGTTGCTTGAGGGAGCTGAGAGGAGTGACCCCATGGTGTGAGAAGTGCGGATGTTTCTCACATAACAAATGTGTGAAGAAGGTGGGGGAAAGGAGGCTGCGTCACAGAGGGCGCATTGCATTGTATCAATGCCTCCAATGCACGAGTTCATGGAGGGAGCTGTGCGCCACATGCAGGGATCCAGTTCGTGTCCGTAGGTGGCACTGTATCAGCTGCCATCAGTGGGTGTACCTCCCATGTGCCCGTCGCTACAGCAACACACAGACAGGTCTCCATGGACGACTCTGCCTGCCGTGTGAGGAGAGTGATGATACGAGAAGGAGGATGCAGGCAGAACAGAAGGAGGTAGCAAGGCGCTTGCAGGAGCTGTAGGGAAGAGGAACAGGGGGAGGAGAACGCAGGGTGACCCCACGCCAGAGCCCCACGGCGTGGAACGAAGAGATACGACAAGAAGGGCTCCACATGATGGAACCGAGGCGCGGTCCGAGACGCAGGCAAGCAGGAGAGAGGAGAGATAAATTGGAGATGAGTGATGAGGATGCTGGGAATGATATTGCGGCTAAGGACGAAGGCAGGAAGGCGGCAGGACACTGCACAGTTTGGTGAGTCAAAGTAGAAGCATGGCCAGTGTAGCGAGTAAGTGACCAAGGCGTGGGCCGAACGCCTCAGCGCCGAGGTCACGACAGTACAAAGTGCGCATGGAAAAAGGAATGAACAACGTCGAGAGGAAGGGAAAGCAAATGCAGCTCTAACCCAGCAAGAAGAACGTTGATGGACGGATGGAGGCAATTGAAGAAGATGTGCCACAGCTTGGGGGCGGGCAGCAGAAAGCAGCAAAGTGCCACAGCGTCGAGGTAGGCAACCGGAAGTAGCAAAAGTGCCATAGCTTGGAGGCGGGCAGCAGAAGGCAGCGGAAGTGCCACGGCATGGAGGCAGGTAATGCAAGAAGGCGGAGTGCCACAGCACGGAGGCGGGCAACGGAAGGGAAAATGACTTAGATTGAATGGATGCAAGAAACACAAGGATGTTAGTGCTACGTGTATACTTTGCTAGTCTGGGTTACTAGAGTGCTCCTAGTGGAGCCGCTTGGGACTAGGCAGGGGAGTTCTCCTAGTGGAGAGTAGAGCCGCGGGGTGAAGGAGTGCTACCGGTGCCGGTCCACGTACTTGATGTTTGGGTGCGCACACATCTTGGTCTTGGAGGTGCGAGGAGGCGGACGTGGTCCGCGACTTTGTCGCGACGTGAGGAGCGGGCCGCACGGCGGGTTTTGGGCGGGCAAGAATGGGAGAACGTGGGTCTTTGGTGTCGGTATGAGCACCGACCAGATCATCGGTTTTGAGCCTGATCACTTATTTTCTTTTATTATTGTGTCACTGGCTCGATGGGTATTTCAGTAATCTTTTCCTGTTGTACCCCAACAGTCTTGTGCCATTGTTTCTTTTATTCTTCTTACACCGGCCCTCAATGGCACAAGTCATGAACGGTTCGGTGTATCCAGGAGATGTTGGTGTGACAACTCAGAGAAGCTTGATGCCCCCTTGGTCACAGGTTAAATCCTTCACCTTCTTCTTCTCCTGCAAGAGAGAATATCTTTGTAGAAGATAGGGATACTGCTGCCGGATGACGGAGAGGATCAAGATTGCGGGCTTTGGACAGGGGCCAGCACCTGTATCTTCGTGCTGGACTTCTTGACCGATGAGAAGGGCATTGATTGGTGCAGACTTGTGGTGGTGGCAATGTGGATGAGCGAGAGGATCGTCTGTTGGAGGAGGATGAAGGTAACGCAGTGGTGTCGATAAGATGAAGTTGGTGGTTTGGTGTTGAAGTTGATGGAGGAGAGTTGTTGGTGACAAACGTTGGGTCTGGAGAGATGATGTTTGCTGAGGGGAACTGAGGTTGTGAAGTAGAGGACTTGTTGGTGGATTCAGGAATGATGGTTAGGATCGCTGCTTCTGTAGGAGTGTCAATGGTGAGAAGGTAGAGGGAGGAGCTGGGTGCTGTCGTATGATGACGGTCGGAAATGCCTGGGAGAGGTGAGAGAGGACAGACAACGTCAGATGCTTGAGGAGTGTTTGTTGGCTCATGGATGGTAGAGGACGATATGGGGTGTTTGCGTTGCTTGAGATGGTGGCGGACATGGTTCCATGCAGCAATGGTCAGGCAGCCGAGGGCAAAAGGAAGCATTGTTGTTGACGAGGATTTAAATGCTGGTGTTTGCGCGGAGGCAGAGGTAATGATTCTGGAGAGTCGTGTGGTTGCTGGGTTGGCTGTTGGGGATTGCAAGGAGTGAAGAGTGCCTGCTGTAGCTTGGTCCTTGTATGCTGATGTTGGTAGTGATGAGGGAGGCAGGTACAAAGCTTGAGCTGCTGAGAAAGGAGGGAGGAGTGTCAGATGCAGTGTTTTGGATGCCTGCTGCGATTGAGAAAGATGCTAGTTTCCGTGTGATGCAGTCTCACCAAGCGGTGCCCATACACCGTTCAGGGATACTGCTAGCACGGATTCTAATGCTGAGAAAGGCGGATGACTGATGAATGGAGTTGCTGCTGTTGTAATGACTGTTTCTGACGGCTTGGCAGGAACGCGCGTTAGCGAGGAGCTTTAGTCGGCAAAGGGAGGATGGAGGGTCTGAAGGTACAAGTAGTTGGTGAAACGCTTGAAGTGGCTGGTTTGAAATGACAAAATGTGATAGATGGATGACTTTGCTTGAACGGCTGTGATGTTTGTAAAAGAAGGAGGATGGTCGGTTTGTGCTGCTGCTCCTGCTGCTGTTGTTGGCGTTTTACACCGTCACCGGGCCGCGCCCATACACGGATCAGTGAAGGTGGTCACACTTTGTAGGAGGATGCTGTTTCTTTGTGAGGAATTGCTGTTGCTTCGGTGGAATGCGATGCTGCTGCTGCTGGGGAAAGGACTGCTGGCAAATTGGTCATGGAGCGCTTTAGTGAAGTGCTTCAGGCGCCAGGAGATGTAGGCAGCGCATGGAGGAGGATTGTTTGCTCAGAATCCTCTGCTGAACTTTGATACAATATCAGGATTTTGGAGGTGCTGCAGAGAGTGTGGAGAGTGATCTGGAGTGCGGGATGGAACCGAGTCGCCGTCCGAGGCGCGGGCAAGAAGGAGAGAGGGGAGATAACTTGGAGATGAGTGATGAGGATGCTGGGAATGATACTACGGCTAAGGACAAAGACAGGAAGACTGCATGACACTGCACAGTTTGGTGAGTCCAAGTAGAAGCATGGCCATTGTAGCGAGTAAGTGACCGAGGCGTGGACCGAAGGCCTCAGCGCCGAGGTCACGACAGTACGAAGTGCACACGGACAAAGGAATGGCTGACGTCGAGATGAAGGGAAAGCGAATGCAGCTGTAACCCAACGGGAAGAACGCTGATGGACGGATGGAGGAAATCGAAGAAGATGTGCCACAGCTTGGGGGNGGGCAGCGGAAAGAAGGCGGAGTGCCACAGTACGGAGGCGGGGCAACGGGAGGGAAAATGACTTAGATTGAATGGATGCAAGAAATACAAGGATGTGAGTGCTACGTATATACTTTGCTAGTGTGGGTTACTAGAGTGCTCCTAGTGGAGCCGCTTGGGACTAGGCAGGGGAGTTCTCCTAGTGGAGAGTGGAGCCGCGGGGTGGAGGAGTGCTGCCGGTGCCGGTCCACGTACTTGATGTTTGGATGCGTACGTATCTTGGTCATGGGGATGCGAGGAGGCGGACGTGGTCCGCGACTTTGTCGCGACGTGTGAAGCAGGCCACACGGCGGGTTTTGGACAAGTGAGAATGGGGGAACGTGGGTCTTCGGTGTTGGTATGAGCACCAACCAGATCCTCGGAGTTGAGCCTGATCACTTATTTTCTTTTATTCTTGTGTCACCGGCTCAATGGGTACATCTGTGATCTTTTCCTGTTGTACCCCAAGTCTTGTGCCATTGTTTCTTTTACTCTTCTGACAGTTTATACCTCCAAGGTCATGCATATTAGATCTGCACTGTGATTGGGCACTCTGACCGTGGCTGACTCGTGTTATGATCAATAGAAGTAAAGGTAAATTGGATACATTTGTGGTCATGGTTAGTGGCACATGCCAGCTTTTTCAAGGCATTGCGCATAATGGCCACACCGAGCCACCAGTATTCTACCTTGTTTATACCTGCAAGGTCATGCCCCGTACATCTGCACTGTGATTAAACACTCTGACCGTGGCTGGCTCGTGTTATGATTCATAGCCGTTTAAGGTACTTGGTAAACTTTGCGGTCATGGTCAGTGGCACATGCCAACTTTGTCAATGCATTGCGCACAATAGCCATGCCAAGCCACCTGTTTTTTACCTTGTTTGTACCTGCAAGGTCATGCCTAGTATATCTGCACTGCGATTGGACACCCTGACCGTGGCTCACTCGTGTTATGATCAATAGAAGTAAAAGTCACTTGGATACATTTGTGGTCATGGTCGGTGGCACATGCCAACTTTGTCAAGGCATTGTGCACAATAGCCACACCGAGCCACCAGTATTCTACCTCGTTTCCACCTGCAAGATCATGCCTAGTACATCTGTACTGGGATTGGACACTCTGACTGTGGCTGCCTCGTGTTATGAACAAAAGAAGTAAAAGTCACTTGGATACATTTGTGGTCATGGTCAGTGGCACATGCCAAATTTGTCAAGCCCTTGCGCACAATAGCCACACCGATCCACAAGTATTCTACCTTGTTTGTACCTGCAAGAGCATGCCCAGTGCATCTGCACTGTGATTGGACACTCTGACCGTGGCTGACTCGTGTTATGATTCATAGCCGTTTAAGATACTTGGTAAACTTTTTGGTCATGGTCAGTGGCACATGCCTGCTTTTTCAAGGCATTGCGCACAATACAACGTCGAGCCACCAGTATTCTACCTTCTTTGCACATGCAAGGTCATGCCTAGTACATCTGCCCTGTGATTAGACACTCTGACCGTGGCTGACTCGTGTTATGATCAATAGAATTAGATGTCACCTGGCTACATTTGTGGTCATGGTCAGTGGCACATGCCAACTTTGTCAAGGCACTGCGCACAATAGCCGCACCGAGCCACCAGAATTCTACCTCGTTCATATCTGTAAGGTCATGCCTAGTATATCTGCACTGTGATTGGACACTATGACCATGGCTGACTTGTGTTATAATTCATAGCCGTTTAACATACTTGGTAAACTTTGTGGTCATGGTCAGTGGCACATGCCAACTTTGTCAAGGCATTGCGCACAATAGTCGTTCCAAGCCACGGGTTTTTTGCATTGTTTATACCTGCAAGGTCATGCCTATTACATCTGAACTGTGATTGGGCACTCTGACAGTGGATGACTCCTGTTACGATTCGCAAACGTTAAAGTCACTTGGTAAACTTTGTGGTCATGGTCAGTGGCACATGCCAACTTTGTCAAGGCATTTCGCACAATAGTCGTTCCAAGCCACGGGTTTTTTACATTGTTTAGACCTGCAAGGTCATGCGTATTAGATGTGCACTGTGATTGGGTACTCTGACCGTGGGTGACTCGTGTTATGATTCGTAGAGGTCAAAGTCACTTGGTAAACTTTGTCGTCATGGTCAGTGGCACATGCCAACTTTGTCAAGGCATTGCGCACAGTAGCCACACCGAGCCACCAGTATTCTACCTTTTTTGCATCTGCAATTTCATGCCTAGTACATCTGCACTGTTGTTGGACACTCTGACCGTGGCTGACTCGTGTTATGATTAATAGCCATTTAAGGTACTTGGTAAACTTTGTGGTCATGGTCAGTGGCACATGCCAACTTTGTCAAGGCATTGCGCACAATAGCCGTGCCAAGCCACCGGTTTTTTAAATTGTTTATACATGCAATATGATGCATATTAGATGTGCACAATGATTGGTCACTCTGACCGTGGCTGACTCGTGTTACGGTTGGTAGAAGTTGGAGTCACTTGGTAAACTTTGTGGTCATGGTCAGTGGCACATGCCAACTTCGTCAAGGCATTGCACACAATAGCCACACCGAGCCACCAGTATTCTACCTTGTTTGCACCTGCAAGGTCATGCCTAGAACATCTGCACTGTGATTGAATACTCTGACCGTGGCTGACTTGTGTTATGATCACTAGAATAAAACGTCACTTACTTGTATTTGTGGTCATGGTCAGTGGAACATGCCAACTTCGTCAAGGCATTGCCCACAATAGCCACACCGAGCCACCAATATTCTACCTTGTTTATACCTGTAAGGTCATGCCCATTATATCTGCACTATGACTGGACACTCTGACCGTGGCTGAGTCGTGTTGTGATTCATCACCGTTTATGGTACTTGGTAAACTTTGCGGTCATGGTCTGTGGCACATGCCAGCTTTTTCAAGGCATTGGGCACAACAGCCATGCCAAGCCACCGGTGTTTTACCTTGTTTATACCTGTAAGGTCATGCCTAGTACATCTGAACTATGATTGGGTACTCGGACTGTGGCTGACTCGTGTTACGATTCATAGACGTTAAAGTTACTTGGTAAACTTTGTGGTCATGGTCAGTGGCACATGCCAACTTAGTCTAGGCATTGCGCACAATAGCCACACCGAGCCACCAGTATTCTACCTTGTTTGCACCTGCAAGATCATGCCTAGTACATCTGCACTCTTATTGGACTTTCTGACCGTGGCTGACTCGTGTTATGATCAATAGAAGGAAAAGTCACTTGGATACATTTGTGGTCATGGTCAGTGGCACATGCCAGCTTTGACAAGGCATTGCACACAATAACCACACTGAGCCACCAGTATTCTACCTTCTTTATACCTGTAAGGTCATGAGCAGTAAATCTGCACTGTGATTGGACACTCTGACAGTGGCTGACCCGTGTTATCATTTATAGCCGTTCAAGGAACCTGGTAAACTTTGTGGTCATGGTCAGTGGCACATGCCAACTTTGTCAAGGCATTGCGCACAATAGCTGTGCCAAGCCACTGGTTGTTTTCCCTGTTTATGTCTGCAAGCTCATGCTTAGTACATCTGAAAAGTGATTGGGCACTCTGACTGTGGTTGACTCGTGTTACGATTCGTACAAGCTAAAGTCACTTGGTAAACTTTGTGGTCATGGTCAGTGGCATATGCCAACTTTGTCAAAGCATTGCGCACAATAGCCGTGCCAAGACACCGGTTTTTAACCCTGGTTATGCCTGCAAGATCATGCATATTAGATGTGCACTGTGATTGGGTACTCTGACTGTGGCTGACTCGTGTTATGATTCGTGGGAGTTAAAGTCACTTGGTAAACGTTGTGGCAATGGTCATTGGCACATGCCAACCTTGTCAAGGCATTGGGCACAATAGCCACAACAAGCCACCAGTATTCTACCTTGTTTGCATGTGTAAGATAATGCCTAGTACATCTGCACTGTGATTGGACACTCTGACTGTGGCTGACTCGTGTTATGATGAATAGAAGTAAAAGTCACTTGGATGCATTTGTGGTCATGGTCGGTGGCACATGCCACCTTTGTCAAGGCATTGCGCACAAATAGCCACACCGAGCCACCATTACTCTACCTTGTTCATACCTGCGAGGTCATGCGCAGTATATGTGCACTATGATTGGACACTCTGACTGTGGCTGACTCGCGTTTTGATTCATAGCCGTCTAAGGTACTTGGTAAACTTTGTGGTCATGGTCATTGACACATGCCAGCTTTGTCAAGGCATTGTGCACAATAGCCATGCCAAGCCAACGGTTTTTTACCTTGTTTATACCTGCAAGGTCATGCCTTGTACATCTGAATTGTGATTGGGCACTCTGACTGTGGCTGACTTGTGTTACGATTCATAGAAGTTAAAGTCACTTGGTAAACTTTGTGGTCATGGTCATTGGCACATGCCAAATTGGTGAAGGCATTGCGCACACTAGCCACACCGAGCCACGAGTATTCTACCTTGTTTGCACGTACAAGATCATGCCTAGTACATCTGCACTGTGGTTGGACACTCTGGCCGTGGCTGACTCGTGTTATGATCAATAGAAGTAAAAGCCACTTGGATACATTTGTGGTCATGGTCAGTGGCACATGCCAACTTCGTCAAGGCCTTGCACACAATAACCACACCGAGCCACCAGTATTCTACCTTGTTTATACCTGTAAGGTCATGCCAAGTATATCTGCACTGTGATTGGACACTCTCACCGTGGCTGGCCCGTGTTGTGATTCATAGCCGTTTAAGGTACTTGGTAAACTTTGTGGTCATGGTCAGTGGCACATGCCAACTTTTTCAAGGCATTGCGTACAATAGCCGTGCCAAGCCACCAGTTTTTAACCTTGTTTATACCTGCAAGGTCATGCCTAGTACATCTGAGCTGTGATTGGGCACTCTGACTGTTGCTGACTTGTGTTACGATGCGTACAAGCTAAAGTCACTTGGTAAACTCTGTGGTCATGGTCAGTGGCACATGCCAACTTTGTCAAGGCGTTGCGCACAATAGCCATGCCAAGACACCAGTTTTTAACCCTGTTTATACCTGCAAGGTCATGCATATTTAATGTGCACTGTGATTGGGTACTCTGACTGTGGCTTAATCGTGTTATGCTTCATAGAAGTTAAAGTCAATTGGTAAACTTTGTGGTCATGGTCAGTGGCACATGCCAACTCTGTCAAGGCATTGCGCACAATAGCCACACCAAGCCACCAGTATTCTAACGTTTTTACACCTGCAAGATCATGCCTAGTACATCTGCACTGTGATTGGACACTCTGACTGTGGCTGACTCGTGTTATGATCAATAGAGGTAAAAGTCACTTGGATACATTTTTGGTTATGGTCAGTTACGCATGCCAGCTTTGTCAAGGCATTACGCACAATAGCCACACCGACCCACCAGTATTCTACCTTGTTCATACTTGCAAGGCCATGCGCAGTATATCTGCACTATGATTGGACACTCTGACTGTGGCTGACTCGTGCTATGATTCATAGCCGTTAAAGGTACTTGGTAAACTTTGTGGTCATGATCAGTGGCACATGCCAACTACGAAAAGGCATTGCGCACAATAGCCGTGCCAAGCCACCAGTTTTTTAGCTTGTTTATACATCTAAGGTCATGCATATTAGATGTGCATTGTGATTGGGCACTCTGACCGTGGCTGACTCGTGTTACGATTCGTAGAAGTTAAAGTCACTTGGTAAACTTTGTGGTCATGGTCAGTGGCACATGACAACTTTGTCAAGGCATTGCGCACAATAGCCACACCGAGCCACCAGTATTCTACCTTGTTTGCACCTGCAAGATCATGCCTAGTACATCGGCACTTTGATTGGACACTCTGACTGTGGCTGACTCGTGTTATGATCAATAGAAGTAAAAGTCACTTGGATACATTTGTGGTCATGGTCAGTGGCACATGCCAACTTTGTCAAGGCATTGCACACAATAGCCACACCGAGCCACCAGTATTGTACCTTGTTTATACCTGTAAGGTCATGTCCTGTATATCAGCACTGTGATTGGACACTCTGACCGTGGCTGACTCGTGTTATGATTCATATCCGTTTAAAGCACTTGGTAAACTTTGTGGTCGTGGTCAGTGGCACATGCCAACTTTGTCAAGGCATTGCGCACAATAGCCATGACAAGCCACCGGTTTTGTAACTTGTTTATACCTGCAAGGTTCTGCATATTAGGTGTGCACTGTGATTGGGCACTCTGATCATGGCTGACTCGTGTTACGATTCATAAAAGTTAAAGTCACTTGGTAAACTTTATGGTCATGGTCAGTGGCACATGCCAACTTCGTCAAGGCATTGCGCACAATAGCCACACGGAGCCACCAGTATTCTACCTTGTTTGCACTTGCAAAATCATGCCTAGTACATCTGCACTGTGATAGGACACTCTGACCGTGGCTGACTCGTGTTATGATCAATAGAAGAAAAAGTCAATTGGATACATTTGTGGTCATGGTCAGTGACACATGCCAACTTTGTTAAGGTATTGCACTCAATAACCACACCGAGCCACCAGTAGTCTACTTTGTTTATACCTGCAAGGTCATGCCCAGTATATCTGCACTGTGATTGGACACTCTGACCGTGGCTGAATCGTGTTATGATTCATAGCCGTTTAAGGTACTTGGTAAACTTTGTGCTCATGGTCAGTGACACATGCCAACTTTGTCAAGGCAATGCACACAATAGCCATGCCAAGCCACCAGTTATTGACCTTGTTTATACCAGCAAGGTCATGCATATTAGATATGCACTGTGACTGGGCAATCTGACTGTGGCTGACTCGTGTTAGATTCGTAGAAAGTTA
This sequence comes from Penium margaritaceum, assembly GCA_023375785.1. Lineage (NCBI taxonomy): Eukaryota > Viridiplantae > Streptophyta > Zygnematophyceae > Desmidiales > Peniaceae > Penium > Penium margaritaceum. The sequence continues at coordinate 390,733 of SZWC01000270.1, read as the reverse complement.
AAGTCACTTGGTAAACTTTGTGGTCATGGTCAGTGGCACATGCCAACTTTGTCAAGGCATTGCGCACAATAGCCACACCAAGCCACCAGTATTATACCTTGTTTGCACCCACAAAATCATGCCTAGTACATATGCACTGTGATTGGACACTCTGACCGTGCCTAACTCGTGTTATGATCAATAGAAGTAAAAGTCACTTGGATACATTTGTGGTCATGGTCAGTGGCACATGCCAACTTTGTCAATGCATTGCACACAATAGCCACACCATGCCACCAGTATCCTACCTTGTTTATACCTGCAAGGTCATGCCCAGTATATCTGCACTGTGATTGTACACTCTGACCGTGGCTGACTCGTGCAATGATTCATAGCCGTTTAAGGTACTTGGTAAACTTTGTCGTCATGGTCAGTGGCACATGCCAACTTTGTCAAGGCATGGCACAAAACAGCCGTGCCAAGCCACCCGTTTTTACCTTGTTTACACCTGCAAGGTCATGTATATTAGATGTGCACTGTGATTGGGCACTCTGACCGTTGCTGACTCGTGTTAGGATTCGTAGAAGGTAAAGTCACTAGGTAAACTTTGTGGTCATGGTCAGTGGCACATGCAAACTTTGTCAAGACATTGCGCACAATAGCCACACCAAGCCACCAGTATTCTACCTTGTTTGCACCTGCAAAATCATGCCTAGTACATGTGCACTGTGATTGGACACTCTGTCCATGGCTAACTCGTGTTTTGATTAATAGAAGTAAAAGTCACTTGGATACATGTGTGGTCATGGTCAGTGGCACGTGCCAACTTTGTCAAGGCATTGCGCACAGTAGCCGTGCCACGCCACCGGTTTTTAACATGGTTTATACCTGCACGTTCATGCATATTAGATGAGCGCTGTGATTGGGCACTCTTACCGTAGCTCGTGTTATGATTGGTAGAAGTTAAATTCACTTGGTAAACTTTGTGGTCATGGTGAGTGGCACATGCCAGCTTTGTCAAGGCATTGTGCACAATAGCCACGCCGAGCCACCAGTATTCTACCTTGTTTGTACCTGCAAAATCATGCCTAGTACATCTGCACTGTGATTGGACACTCTGACCGTGGGTGAGTCGTGTTATGATCAATAAAAGTAAAAGTCACTAGGATACATTTTTGGTCATGGTCAGTGGCACATGCCAACTTTGTCAAGGCATTGCGCACAATAGCCACACCGCGCCACCAGTATTATACTTTGTTTATACCTGTAAGGTAATTCCCAGTATATCTGCATAGTGATTGGATACTCAGACCGTGGCTGACTCGTGTAATGATTCATAGCCGTTTACAGTACTTGGTAAACTTTGTGGTCATGGTCAGTGGCACATGCCACCTTTGTCAAGGCATTGCACACAATAGCCGTCCCAAGCCACCGGTTTTTTCACCTTGTTTGTACCCGCAATGTCATGCGTAGTACATCAGAACTTTGATTGGGTACTCTGACCGCCGCTGAATCGTGTTATGATTCGTAAAAGTTAAAGTCACTTGGTAAACATTGTGGTCATGGTCAGTGGCACATGCCAACTTTGTCAAGGCATTGCGCACAATAGCCACACCAAGCCACTAGTATTCTACCTTGTTTATACCTGCAAGGTCATGATCAGTATATCTACACTGTGATTGGACACTCTGGCCGTGGCTGACTCATGTTATGATTCATAGCGGTTTAATGTACTTGATAAACTTTGTGGTCATGGTCAGTGGCACATGCCAACTTTGTCAAGGCATTGCGCACAAT
>SZWC01000270.1:369588-388793 GCA_023375785.1 Penium margaritaceum | reverse complement strand
ATTGCGCACAATAGCCACACCGAGCCACCAGTATTCTACCTTGTTTATACCTGCAAGGTCATGATCAGTATATCTACACTGTGATTGGACACTCTGGCCGTGGCTGACTCATGTTATGATTCATAGCGGTTTAATGTACTTGATAAACTTTGTGGTCATGGTCAGTGGCACATGCTAACTTTGTCAGGGCATTGCGCACAATAGCCACACCGAGCGACCAGCATTCTACCTTCTTTGTACCTGCAAGATCATGCCTAGTACATCTGCACCGTGATTGGACACTCTGACCGTGGCGGACTCGTGTTATGGTTAGTATAAGTAAAAGTCACTTGGATATGTTCGTGGTCATGGTCAGTGGCACGTGCCAACTTTGTCAAGGCATTGCGCAAAATAGCCAACCGAGACACCAGTATTCTGCCTTGTTTATACCTACAAGGTCATGCCCAGTATATATGTACTGTGATTTGACACTATGACCGTGGCTGAATTGTGTTATGATTCATAGCCGTTTAAAATACTTGGTAAAATTTGTGGTCATGGTCAGTGGCACATGCCAACTTTTTCAATGAATTGTGCATAATAGCCGTGCCAAGCCACCGGTTTGTTACCTAGCTTATACCTGCAAGGTCATGCATATTAGATGTACGCTGTGATTGGACACTCTGACCGTGGCTGACTCGTGTTACGTTTCGTAGAAGTTAAAGTCACTTGGTAAACTTTGTGGCCATGGTGAGTGGCACATGCCAACTTTATCAAGGCGTTGTGCACACTGAGCCACCAGTATTCTACCTTGTTTGCACCTGCAAGATCATGCCTAGTGCATCTGCATGTTGATTGGACACTCTGAAAGTGGCTGACTCGTGTTATGATCAATAGAAGTGAAGTCACTTGGATACATTTGTGGTCATGGTCAGTGGCACATGCCAACTTTGTCCAGGCATTGCGTACAATAGCCACACTGAGCCACAAGTATTCTACCTTGTTTGTACCTGCAAGGTCATGCCTAGTATATGTACACAGTGATTGGACACTCCGACCGTGGCTGACTCGTGTTATGATTCATAGCCGTTTAAGGTACTTGGAAAACTTTGTGGTCATGGTCAGTGGGACATGCCAACTTTGTCAAGGTAATGCGCAGAGTAACCGTGCCAGGCCACTGGTTTTAAAGCCTTTTTATATACCTGCAAGGTCATGCCTAGTACATCTAAACTATGATTTGGCACTCTGACTGGGGCTGACCCGTGTTACGATTCGTAGACGTTAAATTCACTTGCTAAGCTTTAAGGTCATGGTCAGTGGCACAAGCCAACTTTGTCAAGACATTGAGCACAATAGCCACACCAAGCCACCAGTATTCTACCTTCTTTTAACCTGCAAGATCATGCCCAGTACATCTGCACTGTGATTGGACACTCTGACCGTGGCTGACTCGTGTTATGATCAATAGAAGTCAAAGTAACCGGGATACATTTGTGGTCATCGTCAGTGGCACATGCCAACTCTGTCAAGGCATTGCGCACAATAGCCAAACCAAGCCACCAGTATTCTACCTTGTTTGTACCTGCACAGTCATGCCTAGTACACGTGCACTGTGATTGGACACTCTGGCCGTGGCTGAATCGTGTTATGATCCAGAGAAGTAAAAGTCACTTGGATACATTTGTGGTCCTGGTCAGTGGCACATGCCAAATTTGTCAAGGCATAGCGCAAAACAGCCACACCGAGCCACCAGTATTCTACCTTGTTTGAACCTGTAAGATCATGCCTAGTACATTTGCACTGTGATTGGACACTCTGACTGTGGCTGACTCGTGTTATGATCAATAGAAGTAAAAGTCACTTGGATACATTTGTGGTCATGGTCAGTGGCACATGCCAACGTTGTCAAGGAATTGCACACAATAGCCACACCGAGCCACCAGTAATCTACATTGTTTATACCTGCAAGTTCATGCCCAGTATATCTGCACTGTGATTGGACACTCTAACCGTGGCTGACTCGTGTTATGATTCATAGCCGTTTAATGTACTTGGTAAACTTTGTGGTCATGGTCAGTGGCACATGCCAACTTTGTCAAGGCATTGCGCACAATAGCCGTGCCAAGCCACCGGGTTTTCACCTTGTTTTTTACCTGCAAGGTCATGCATATTAGATGTGCACTTTGATCGGGCACTCTGACCGTGGCTGACTCGTGTTATGATCAACAGAAGTAAAAGTCACTTGGACAATTTGTAGTCATGGTCAGTGACACATGCCAACTTTGTCAAGGAATTGCGCACAATAGCCACACCGAGCCACCAGTATTCTACCTTGTTTATACCTGCAAGGCCATGCCCAGTATATCTACACTGTGATTGGACACTCTGACCGTGGCTGACTTGTGTTATGATTCATAGCTGTTTAATGTACTTGGTAAACTTTGTGGTCATGGTCATTGTCACATGCCAGCTTTGTCAAGGCATTGCGCACCATAGCCGTGCCAGGCCACCGGTTTTTTTCCTTTTTTATAATTGAAAGGTCATGCAGATTAGAGGTGCACTTTGATTGGGCACTCTGACCGTGGCTGACTCGTGTTATGATTCGTAGAAGTTAAAGTCACTTGGTAAACTTTGTGGTCATGATCAGTGGAACATGCCAACTTTGTCAAGGCTTTGTGCACCAGAGCCACAAGGAGCCGCCAGTATTCTACCTTGTTTGCACCTGCAAGATCATGCCTAGTACATCTGCACTGTGATTGGACACTCTGACCGTGGCTGACTCGTGTCTGATCAATAGAAGTAAATGTCACTTGGATACATTTGTGGTCATGGACAGTGGCACATGCCAACTTTGTCGAGGCATTGCGCACAATAGCCACACCGAGCCACCAGTATTTTACCTTGTTTATACCTGTAAGGTCATGCCCAGTGTATGTGCACTGTGATTGGACACTCTGACCGTGGCTGACTCGTGTTTTGATTGATAGCCACTGAAGGTACTTGGAAAACTTTGTGGTCATGGCAGTGGCACATGCCAAATTTGTCAAGGCATTGCGCACAATAGCCGTGCCAAGCCACCAGTTCTTTACCTTGTTTATACCTGCAAGGTCGTGCATATTAGATGTACGCTGTAATTGGACACTCTCACAGTGGCTGACTCGTGTTACGATTCCTAGAAGTTAAAGTCACATGGTAAACTTTGTTGTCATGGTCAGTGGCACATGCCAACTTTGTCAAGGCATTGCGCACAATAGCCACATCAAGCCACCAGTATTCTACCTTTTTTTAACCAGCAAGATCATGCCTAGTACATCTGCACTGTAACTGGACACTATTACTGCGGCTGACTCGTAGTATGATCAATAGAAGTAAAAGTCACTTGGATATACTTGTGGTCACGGTCAGTGGCACAAGCCAACTTTGTCAAGTCATTGCGCACAATAGCCAAACGAAGCCACCAGTATTCTACCTTGTTTGCACCCGCACGATCATGCCTAGTACATCTGTACTGTGACTGGACACTCTGACCGTGGCTGACTCGTGTTATGATCAATAGAAGTAAGAGTCACTTGGATACATTTGTGGTCATGGTCAGTGGCACATGCCAACTTTGTCAAGGCATTGCGTAAAACAGCCACACCGAGACACTAGTATTCTACCTTGTTTGTACCTGCAAGATCATGCCTAGTACATCTAAACTGTGATTGCACACTCTGACCGTGGCTGACTCGTGTTATGATCAATAGAAGTAAAAGTCACTTGGATGCATTTGTGGTCATTGTCGGTGTTACATGCCAACTTTCTCAAGGTATTGCACACAATAGCCACACCAAACCACCAGTACTTTACCTTGTGTATACCTGCAAGGTCATGCCCAGTATATCTGCACTGTGATTGGACACTCTGACCGTGACTGACTCGTGTTATGATTCATAGCCGTTAAAGGTACTTGGTAAACTTTGTGGTGATAGTCTGTGGCACATGCCAATTTTGTCAAGGCATTGCGCACAATAGCCGTGCCAGGCCACCGGTTTTTAACTTGTTTATACCTGCAAGGTCATGCATATTAAATGTACACTGTGGTTGGGCACCCTGACTGTGGCTGAATCTTGTTACGATTCGTAAAAGCTAAAGTCACTTGGTAAACGTTGTGGTCATGGTGAGTGGCACTGCCAACTTTGTCAAGGCATTGCGCACAATAGCCACACCGAGCCACCAGTATTCTATCTTGTTTGTACCTGCAAGATCATGCCTCACAGTCCCAAGGGTCCTCCCACCCGTGGTTTGCGTAACGTGCTGCAGTGCGAGGAGAATCGAGCTCCTCGTCCGGAGGCCACTCAAGGGGTGGCGAATCCAGGGTGCCTGCTGTGGCTGCAGAAGCAGCCAAGGGCGAGGGAGAGTGAGGAGGTGCCAACGGGGAGAGAGAGAGATGAAGTAGCGGGGTCCGATGGTGAGTGGTGGATGATGCACCGCACTGCGAGGTCAGAGCAGTAGATCAGGCTGTGCGTCTGCCGAGAGGCCGTCACCTTCAAGGAGAAGTGCTGCTGGCAGAGGGCAGCCAGCAGCAACGCAGAATGCAGAAGAGAGCGCAGAGTTAGCAAGAGCAGCCAAGAACAGCCGAGGGTAGCGGAGAGTCCTGCAGCGTGCAAGAGAGCAGATGGGAGAGAGCTTTAGGGTTGAGGAGAGCCCGAGAGGGACGAGAGGGATACCCAAGAGTCACAGACAGCCGAGGGCAGCCGAGTGCAGCCAAGAGTGACCGCAGAGAACATGGAGAGCAGCGGAGAGCAGTTGCAGGAGAAGCCGAGATTCGGGAGGAGACGAGCAGTTGAGATCAACGAGGGCCGTCGAACATGAGCGGGCGGGCGAGAGAGCACCCGCGGGCCTCAGAGAGTCCAGGCAAGCATCAAGAAACGGGTGCGGTGTGCTGGCCGGGGAGGATGGTAGCAGCCCCTAGATGTGCTGCAAGCCAAAGAGACGGCCGGAGGGACAGATTGTCCGCCGCGGTAATGTACGGGCCACGGCAACTGTGGGCCACACGAGGATTCAAGGGGCCAGGATCGACGAGTGGCGGGAGTGAATTCACGCTGCTCTCATACCAGTAGTTACTAGGACAATGCTTGGTTAGCCTGTGTTGTACGGGGCGGGTGAGAGCAATGGGCAACAGTGCGTGAGACACGCCATGGATGCGGTAAGCTTGCCTTAGAGACGTTCGCACTCAACCAAGACTGGTGAGGGGAGGGGGAGCGAGCGAACCTAGAACCGGTAAGCGCTCACCCACCACGAGCGATGAGCTCGAGCGGGTGAGTGCCGCCACCCGGGGGTCGAGCCCGACCACTCGGAAGTAACCGAGGGCGGCTACTCACCGATGCACGGCCAAAACCGGCACGCTGGCCCCCTGAGGATCAGCACCCGGGAAACATGCAGCTCCCCAATCACATGCAAGGAAAGGCAATATGAAGCAGAGCACGGCAGTGAGAGTGTACGGGCCCTAGCATCTACCGCATCACAGAGAGTCCTAGAAAGTCATAGAGAGTCATGCAATGGTCACGACTGTGCCCAAGTGCACTCCTGGGTCCAGCAGCAGGAGNGAGTGGCCAACAAACTTCAACACCAGGCATCCTCTCTGCATGCACGGTTGTTGCATATATGTGGTTTGCAGGCAGGGTATGGAGCATAGAGTGGGGTCACAATGTTCTCCTAGTCTTAGATATTTTTCAAACAATGTTGAAAGTGGAGAAGTTAAACTTGTCTCATGTATGGGGTTCAGTGGTGTAGTTTGGAGACTTCGGTCATCAGACGTCTAGGTGCAAGGTCTCACATTATTCATGTTGTCGTTGCCTGGTTTTTCAATTTTCCAGGACGAAACAGGGTTCACGTAAGTTTGAACCAACAGCCGTGCATTTTTTCTTTGCGGTGTTGGGGGTAGACTACAAGGCTCAAATCAGGATCGAGCCATGGTTTGCTTGAACTCGCACTGAAAGTCATGGACCGGCAGCATGTGCTTGAATTGCGACTAAGGCCCAACTATTAAAGTACACAAAGATAGAACACTTACTTAAATTTACTTTACAACCCTGCAGTTTCTTGCTCCAAGTACACTCATCGAGGATACATTTGTGGTCATGCTCAGTGGCACGTGCCAAATTTGTCAAGGCATTGCACAAAATAGAGACACCGAGCCACTTGTAGTCTACCTTGTTTGTACCTGCAAGATCATGCCCAGTACATCTGCACTGTGATTGGACACTCTGACCGTGGCTGACTCGTGTTATGATTTGTAGCCGTTTCATGTACTTGGAAATCTTTGTGGTCATGGTCAGTGGCACAAGGCATTGCGCACAATAGCCGTGCCAAGCCACCGGTTTTTTACATTGTTTTTACCTGCAAGGTCAAGCATATTAGAAGTACGCTATGATTGGGCACTCTGACCGTGGCTGACTCGTGTTATGATCCGTAGACGTTAAAGTCACTTGGTAAACATTGTGGTCATGGTCAGTGGCACATGCAAACTTTGTCAATGCATTACGCACACTAGCCACACAGAGCCACCAGTATTCCACCTTTTTTGCACCTGTAAGATCATGTATAGTACATCTGCATTGTTATTGGACACTCTGACCGTGGCTAACTCGTGTTATGATCAATAGAAGTAAAAGTCACTTGGATACATTTGTGGTCATGGTCAGTGGCACATGCCAACTTTGTCAAGGCATTGCACACAATAGCCACACCGAGCCACTAGTATTCTACGTTGTTTGTACGTGTAAGGTCACGCCCAGTATATCTGCACTGAAATTGGACAATATGACCGTGGCTGACTCGTGTTATGATTCATAGCTGTTTAAGGTACTTGGTGAACTTTGTGGTCATGGCAGTGGCACATGCCAACTTTGTCAAGGCATTGCGCACAATAGCCGTGCCAAGCCACCGGTTTTTTACCTTGTTCACACCTTCAAGGTCATGCATAGTAGATGTACGCTGTGACTGGGCACTCTGATCGTGGCTGACTCGTGTTACGATTCGTAGAGGTTAAAGTCACTTGGTAAACTTTTGTAGTCATGGTCAGTGGCACATGCCAACTTTGTCAAGGCATTGCGCACAATAGCCACACCGAGCCACGGATATTCTACCTTTTTTCAACCTGCAAGATCATGCCTAGTACATCTGCACTGTGATTGGACACTCTGACCGTGGCTGACTGGTGTTATGATGAATCGAAGTAAAAGTCACTTCGATATATCTGTGGTCAAGGTCGGTGGCACATGCCAAATTTGTCAATGCATTGCGCACAATAGCCAAACTGAGCCACTAGGATTCTACCTTGTTTACACCTGCACGGTCATGCCTAGTTTATCTGAATTGTGATTCGATACTCTGACCGTGGCTGACTCGTGTTATGGTCAACAGAAGTAAAAGTCACTTGGATACATTTGTGGTCATGGTCAGTGGCACATGCCAACTTTGTCAAGGCATTGCGCAAAATGGCCACACAGAGCCACTAGTATTCTACCTATTTTGTACCTACAAGATCATGCCCAGTATATCTGCACTGTGATTGGACACTCTGACCGTGACTGACTCGTGTTATGATTCATAGCTGTTTAAGGTACTTGGTGAACTTTGTGGTCATGGCAGTGGCACATGCCAACTTTGTCAAGGCATTGCGCACCATAGCCGTGCCAAGCCACCGGTTTTTTACCTTGTTTTACCTGCAAGGTCATGCATTTTAGATGTGCACTGTGATTTGGCACTCTGACCGTGGCTGACTCGTGTTATGATCCGTAGACGTTAAAGAAACTTAGTAAACATTGTGGTCATGGTCAGTGGCACATGCAAACTTTGTCAAGGCATTACGCACAATAGCCACACCGAGCCACCAGTATTCTACCTTGTTTGCAACTGTAAAATCATGCCTAGTACATCTGCATTGTTGCTGGACACTCTGACCGTGGCTGACTCGTGTTATGATCAATAGAAGTGAAAGTCACTTGGATACATTTGTGGTCATGGTCAGTGGCACATGCCAACTGAGTCAAGGCATTGTGCACTATAGCCACAGGGAGCCACCTGTATTGTACCTTGTTTATACGTGTAAGGTCACGCCCAGCATATCTGCAATGTGATTGGACACTCTAACCGTGGCTGACTCGTGTTATGATTCATAGCCGTTTAAGGTACTTTGTAAACTTTGTGGCCATGGTCAGTGGCACATGCCAACTTTGTCAAGGCATTGCGCACAATACCCATGCCAAGCCACCGGTTTTTTACGTTGTTTATACCCGCGAGGTCATGCCTAGTACATATGGACTGTGATTGGACACTCTGACTGTGGCTGACCCGTGTTACGATTCATAGACGTTAAAGTCACTTGGTTAACTTTGTGGTCATGGTCAGTGGCACATGCCAACTTTGTCAAGGCATTGCGCACAATAGCGACACCAAGCCACCAGTATTCTACCTTGTTTGCACCTGCAAGATCATGCCTAGTATATCTGCACTGTGATTGGACACTCTGACCGTGACTGACTCGTGTTATGATTCATAGCCGTTAAAGGTACTTGGTACACTTTGTGGTCATGGTCTGTGGCACATGCCAATTTTGTCAAGGCATTGCGCACAATAGCCGTGCCAAGCCACCAGTATTCTACCTTGTTTGCACCTGTAAGATCATGCCTAGTACATATGCATTGTGATAGGACACTCTGACCGTGGCTGACTTGTGCTATGATCAATAGAATTGAAAGTCACTTGGATACATTTGTGGTCAGGGTCAGTGGCACATGCCAACTTTGTCAAGGCATTGCACACAATAGCCACACCAAGCCACCAGTATTCTACCTTGTTTGTACCTGTAAGGTCCTGCCCAGTATATCTGCATTGAAATTGGACACTCTGACCGTGGCTGACTCGTGTTATGATTCATAGCCGTGTAATGTACTTGGTAAAATTTGTGGTCATGGCAGTGGCACATGCCAACTTTGTCAAGGCATTGCGCACAATAGCCGTGCCAAACCACCGGTTTTTTACCTTGTTTCTAGCTGCAAGGTCATGCAGATGTGCGCTGTGATTGGGCACTCTGACCGTGGCTGACTCGTGTTACGATTTGTAGAAGTTAAAGTCACTTGGTTAACTTTGTGGTCATGGTCAGTGGCACATGCCAGCTCCGTCAAGGCATTTTGCACAATAGCCACACCGAGCCGCCAGTATTCTTCCTTGTTTATACCTGCAAGATCATGCCTAGTACATCTGCACTGTGATTGGACACTCTGATCGTGGCTGACTCGTGTTATGATTAATAGAAGTAAAAGTCACTTGGATACATTTGTGGTCATGGTCAGTGGCACATGCCAACCTTGTCAAGGCATTGCGCACAGTAGCCACACCAAGCTGCCAGTATTCTACCGTGTTTATACCTGCAAGGTCATGCCCAGTACATCTGCACTGTGATTGGACACTCTGACCGTGGCTGACTTGTGTTATGATTCATAGCTGTTTAAGGTACTTGGTAAAGTTTGTGGTCATGGTCAGTGGCACATGCCAACTTTGTCGGGGCATTGCGCACAATAGCCGTGCAAGGCCACTGGTTTTTACCTTGTTTCTACCTGCAAGGTCATGCCTAGTACATCTTAAGTGTGATGGGGCACTCTGACCGTGGTTGACTCGTGTTACGATTCGTAGATGTTAAAATCACTAGGAAAACTTTGTGGTCATGGTCAGTGGCACATGCCAATTTTGTCTAGGCATTGCGCACAATATCCACACTGATGTACCAGTATTTGCTCGGTGTGGCTATTGTGTGCAATGCCTTGACAATTATGGCATGTGCCACTGACCATGACCACAAATGTATCCAAGTGACTTTTACTTCTATTGATCATAACATGAGTCAGCCACGGTCAGAGTGTCCAATCACAGTGCACATGTACGAGGCATGACCTTGCAGGTGTAAAGAAGGTACAATACTAGTGGCTCGGTGTGGCTATTGTGCGCAATGCCTTGACAAAGTTGGCATGTGCCGCTGACCATGACCACACAGTATACCAAGTTGTCGCTAAAATGTAATGATACTTAGGCAAAGCGGAGGGACAGAGGGGTCAGCTGCGGAAGCATCGGCGAAACTACAGACGGCTGACAGCGTGATGACATCATCATGAAGGGCAAGACACGGTTTCCTGGGGCAACCAAGTGCTCACAAGCTGAAGTGAGGAAGCAGAACGAGCGTGGGGGCGGTGCCAAAGGCACGAGCCTATCCGAAAGTGTGACTTGCGTAAGCGCAGTGCCGACAGGCACGGGCGCAGAAGTACAAAGGGGCCTCGACGAGGCAATGTGGGTGAGACTGAGCAAAGCAAAGGAGCAATATAGGGCAAAGCTGGTGAGAGCAAATGAAGGTAACGAGGCATGCAAGTACCACAGCTGTGAAGGCGGGCGAAGAGATCACACAGTGCGGCCACAGCCGTGATGGCGGACGCAGCGAAAGATGAGGCAAGCTCGATTGATATGAGTAGATAGCTAATAACAGAGGCAGAAAATACAAGGAGCACTGAACTACTTAAGTACTAGTCCTAGTCTCTACTATGGGGGACGTTAGCCCAAGTGGTGCCGCAGCCGCTTGGCTGCTTCTTCCATGGAGGCAATGTGCGGAGCCGCTTCGCGGCTCGGCATGAACAAGAGAGGTGTGGGACATCGTGGAGGCACGTAGTCCTGGAGTGGTGCGCCGGTGTTGTTCAGCTACGCCCGTTTTTTGTACGTGGGCGAGAGAGCGCTTCTCCGCCACGTGAGCGCGGAGCGAGGTCCAGAGCGCTGGTTCTGAATGACCGTTGTCATGCAACCGGCCGTTCGTGAAGTGTTGGTCACGGAAACTCCGAACCTGTTCCTGTGTGGAGCCATCGTCGCGGGAATGAGCTGGTCACCGACAGAGGTTTTTGGTGTCCACTATTCGTATGCCCTTGCTTTGCCGCGGAGGGGCACTTGTGGAGTATGAGTCTCGGTTGGGGCAAGCTTGTGATATTGTGAGTGCATTCTGACACCCGCCCTCAATGTCACAAGTCTGATTATGTGTCTGAGAGGTGAGAGTCCAGGTGGTTGAAGTTGATGTGGTGGTGTGCTGGAGTTGCTGGTGGGAGACTGGCGAGAGGTTGCCCAGATGTGTGCACTGAAGTAGTTCATCGCTGATCTGTAAGAATCAGGGATGCTGAGAGAGACACCATGTGCTGAGCTGCTGACAGAGTGACCCTCTTCCATCCAGAGGTGGTTTGGGAGGAGAAGGCTTTCAGTATTCGGGGGGTGCTGCTGCAGTCCTCGCGTGTGCACCCAGAGGAACGTGCGGTCCAAGAGGATGGAGTTCCAGAGGGCAAGAGCGAGTTCAGTACCGTCCGTTGCGGAGTGATTGGTGTTTAGGAGGTTGGTCCTAGTAGAAGATGCTGGGGGTGCTGATGAGTGATCCTGCTGGCTGAGATGCTGCTGTTGTCCTGCTTGTTGTTGATGAGGGAGGAGGTAGATGGTTGCTGCTGCTGCTGGTGAAGACACTGCGGATATGCAAGGTTCCTGGTTTCTTGATAGAGAGTGTGATGATACAGAAGGTGAAGGATCTGTAGAGAGTGAAAGGGTCATTGTCGTGGCGGCACCAGGGTTGTCTTGGTGCTGTGGCGTTGTGTTCCAGATGGTTGTCCCGTAGTTGAGCATCATGAAGTTGTTCAGCTCCTCGTTGGTGAAAAGTGGAGTGTTCGAGTAGAGTAGTAGTCCCATGGATGCAATGGTGTCTGGATAAGAAGAGGCGGCGTCTGCTGGTGTAGAGTCCCATTCTTCTGAGAAGTAGTGATTGTTCCCTTTGTTCGAGGAGGAGGATGTCCGAATGGACACTTGGGGAACTGAGCCTGTTGTGCCAGACCTTAACAAGAGTAGGCTTGTGCAAGTAGTTGGCGGCGTCGGCGACGTGATTTTCTTTTTGACATGCGAGCATAGGATTGGTTGCTGGTGGCAGAGGGGGAGGCGGCATATGGAATGCAGTTGCCTGAGGATGTGGATGGTGGTGAATGTTTTCTGCACCCGGCTACGCAGAAGATGTTGCCAGAAAGAGGGGCTCGTGTGCTTTGGCGGTTAGAAAAAGAGGAGGTCATACAGTGGGGAGCTGTGGCTATAGGGCTGTTTGTGCGTGGACACTGTTCGGGTTCTAAGGGTGATGAGAAGTTGCGGAGGCGGCCGGGTGAGGGAGATGATGCCGAGATGATCGTTTCAGGAGGAGAGTCATGGTCTTTGGTCAATTCAGGTTGGGGAATGCTGATGTGGGTGATGATAGTAGCTGAAGTTGCTGCTTCTGAAGATGGCTGAGGATCAGGATGCTATGAACGCTGCTTCTGTTGCTTGTGCTGATGCCAGGCTGCTACTGCAAGGCAACCGAGTACGTAGAGGATCATGATGCCCCGTTGAAGGAGGAGACATACGTAGCGCTGCTGAGATGTGGAGACATTCTTGAAGAGGCTGAGGAGACTCAGCTGCTGTTGTTCATGTGTGGTGCCGTCACTGGGGGTTGTGCCCATACACGGCCCAGTGGTGGTGATGACACAATGTAAAAGGATGAAGAGGACATGAGGAGGCTTTTCTTGTGAGACCGGATGGCCGCTGCTGTTGGAGACGCTTGCTGGCGGATTGCCAGGTGCGCGCTTCGGCGGAGTGCTTCAGGCGTCAGGCAGTGACTGATGTAGGTGATGGCTGCTGCGAGGTTCTCAACATTGTGCCCATACACAATGTTGTTGTCCTTGCAGTTGCGAGAGAAAATGAGAAGTGGAGATTCGGCTGACTGGAAGGGGCGGTGCGGCGCGGCGCGGCGGTTCCGGCATCAGTGATGGAGAGGAAGCAAGGAGGAGAGCCAGGAGCTTTCAGTGTGCTCTGATACCATGTCAGGAAAATGTAATGATACTTAGGCGAAGCGGAGGGACAGATGGGTCAGCTGCGGAAGCATCGGCGAAACTACAGACGGCTGACAGCGTGATGACATCATCATGAAGGGCAAGACACGGTTGCCTGGGGCAACCAAGTACTGACAAGCTGAAGCGAGGAAGCAGAACAAGCGTGGGGGCGGTGCCAAAGACACGAGCCTATCCGGAAGTGTGACTTGCGTGAGCGCAGTGCCGACAGGCACGGGCGCAGAAGTACAAAGGTGCCTCGACGAGGCGATGTGGGTGAGACTGAGCAAAGCAAAGGAGCGACAAAGGGCAAAGCTGGTGAAAGTGAATGAAGGTAACGAGGAATGCAAGTACCACAGCTGTGAAGGTGGACGAAGAGATGACACAGTGAGGCCACAGCCGTGATGGCGGGCGTAGCGGAAGATGAGGCAAGCTCGATTGATATGAGTAGATAGCCGATAACAGAGGCGGAAAATACAAGGAGCATTGAACTACTTAAGTACCAGTCCTAGTCTCTGCTATGGGGGGCGATAGCCCAAGTGGTGCCGTAGCCGCTTGGCTGCTTCTGCCATGGAGGCAGGGTGCGGA
Organism: Penium margaritaceum; assembly: GCA_023375785.1. Taxonomy (NCBI): domain Eukaryota; kingdom Viridiplantae; phylum Streptophyta; class Zygnematophyceae; order Desmidiales; family Peniaceae; genus Penium; species Penium margaritaceum. The sequence continues at coordinate 375,324 of SZWC01000270.1, read as the reverse complement.
GCCGCTTCGCGACTCGGCACAAACAAGAGAGGTGCCTGACGTCGTGGAGGCACGTAGTCCTGGAGTGGTGTGCCGGTGTTGTTCAGCTACGTCCGTTTTTGGTACGTGGGCGAGAGAGCGCTTCTCCGCCACGCGAGCGCGAAGCGAGGTCCGGAACGCTGGTTCTTGATGACCGTTATCATGCAACCGTCTGTTCCTGAAAGGTCGGTCAGGGAAACTCCGAACCAGTTCCTGTGTGGAGCCATCGTCGCGGGGATGAGCTGGTCACCGACGGAGGTTTTCGGTGTCCAATATTCGAGTGCCCTTGCTTTGCCGCGGAGGGGCACTTGTGGAGTATGAGTCTCAGTTGGGGCAGACTTGTGATATTGTGAGTGTATTCTGACACAAGCACCTTAGACGGCTATGAATCATAACACGAGTCAGCCACGGTCAGAGTGTCCAAACACAGTGCAGATATACTGGGCATGACCTTGCAGGTATAAACAAGGTAGAACACTGGTGGCTCGGTGTGGCTATTGTGCGCAATGCCTTGACAAAGTTGGCATGTGCCACTGACAATGACCACAAATGTATCAAAGTGACTTTTACTTATGTTGATCATAACACTAGTTAGCCACGGTCATAGTGTCCAATCACAGTATAGATGACCATGACCACAAAGGTTACAAAGTGACTTTAACTTCTACGAATCATAACACGAGTCAACCACAGTCAGAGTGTCCAATCACAGTGCAGATATACTGGGCATGATCTTACAGGTACAAACAAGGCAGAATACTGGTGGCTCGGTGTGGCTATTGTGCACAATGCCTTGACAATATTGGCATGTGCCACTGATCATGACCACAAATGTATCCAGGTGACTTTTACTTCTGTTGATCATAACACGAGTCAGTCATGGTCAGAGTGTCCAATCATAGTGCAGATGTACTAGGCATGATCTTGCAGGTTCAAACAAGGTAGAATACTGGTGGCTTGGTGTGACTATTATGCACAATGCTTTGATAAAGTTGGCATGTGCCACTGTCCATGACCACAAAGTTTACCAAGTGACTTTAACTTCTACGAATCATAACACGAGTCAGCCACGGTCATAGTGTCCAATCACAGTGCACATGTAATATGCATGACCTTGCAGGTATAAACAAGGAATTAAACCGGTGGCTTGGCACGGCTATTGTGCGCAATGCATTGACAAAGTTGGCATGTGCCACTGACCATGACCGCAAGGTTTACCAAGCACCTTAATCGGCTATGAATCATAACACGAGTCAGCCACGGTCAGAGAGTCCGATCACAGTGCACATATACTGGGAATGACCTTACAGGTATAGACATGGTAGAATACTGGTGGCTTGGTGTGGCTATAGTGCGCAATGCCTTGACAAAGTTGGCATGTGCCACTGACCATGAACAGAAGTGTTTCCAAGTGAGTTTTTCTTCTATGAATCATTACACGAGTCAGCCACGGTCAGAGTGTCCAATCACAGTTCAGATGTGCTAGGCATGACCTTGCAGGTGTAGATAAGGTAGAATACTGGTGGCTTGACACGGCTATTGTGCGTAATGCCTTGACAAAGTTGGCATGTGCCACTGACTATTATCGTAAAGTTTACCAAATACCTTAAATGGCTATGAATCATAACACGAGTCAGCCACGGTCAGAGTGTCCATTCACAGTGCACAAGTACTAGGCATGATCTTGCATGTGCAAACAAGGTAGAATACTGGTGGCTCGGTTTGGCTATTGTGCGCAATGTCTTGACAGAGTTGGCATGTACCACTGACCATGACCACAAAGTTTACGAAATACCTTAAACGGCTATGAATCATAAAATGAGTCAGCCACGGTCAGAGTGTCCAATCACAGTACAGATGTACTAGGCATGATCTTGCAGGTGCACAAAAGATAGAATACTGGTGGCCCGGTGTGACTATTGTGCGCAATGCCTTCACAAAGCTGGCATGTGCCACTGACCATGACCACAAATGTATCCAAGTGACTTTTACTTCTATTGATCATAACACGAGTCAGCCACGGTCAGAGTGCCCAATCATAGTGCAGATATACTAGGCATGATCTTAAAGGTGCAACCAAGGTAAAATACTGGTGGCTTGGTGTGGATATTGTTCGCAATGCCTAGACAAAGTTGGCATGTGCCACTGACCATGACCACAAATGTATCCAAGCGACTTTGACTTCTATGAATCCTTACACGAGTCAGCCACAATCAGAGTGCCCAATCACAGTGTACATCTAATATGCATGACATTTCAGGTAGAAACAGGGTGAAAACCCGGTGTCTTGGTACGATTATTGTGCGCAATGCCTTGACAAAGTTGGCAGCTGCCACTGACCATGACCACAAAGTTTACCAAGTACCTTAAACAACTATGAATCATAACACGAGTCAGCCACGGTCAGAGTGTCTGATCACAGTGCAGATATACTAGGCATGACCTTAGAAGTATAGAAAAGGTAGAATACTGGTGGCTCGGTGTGGTTATTGTGTGCAATGCCTTGACAAAGTTGGCATATGCCACTGACCATGAACAAAAGTGTTTCCAAGTGACTTTTACTTCTGTGAATCATAACACGTGTCAGCCATGGTCAGATTTTCCAATCACAGTTCAGATGTACTAGGCATGACCTTGCAGGTATATACATGGTAGACTACTGGTGGCTTGATACGGCTATTCTGTGCAATGCCTTGACAAAGTTGGCATGTGCCACTGACCATTATAACAAAGTTTACCAAGTACCTTAAACGGCTAAGAATCATAACATGAGTCAGCCACGGTCAGAGTGTCCAATCACAGTGGACATGTACTAGGCATGACCTTGCAGGTGCAAAAAAGGTAGAATACTGGTGGCTCGGTGTCGCTATTGTGTGCAATGCCTTGACAAAGTTGGCATGTGCCACGGACCATGACCACAAATGTATCCAAGTGACTTTTACTTCTATGAATCCTAACACGAGTCAGCCACGGTCAGAGTGCCCAATAACAGTGCACATCTAATATGCATGACCTTACTGGTAGAAACAGGGTAAAAAACCGGTGTCTTGGCACTGCTATTGTGCGCAATGCCTTGACAAAGTTGGCTGCTGCCACTGACCATGACCACAAAGCTTACAAAGTACATTAAACGGATATGAATCAAAACACGAGTCAGCAAAGGTCAGAGTGTCCAATAACAGTGCATATGTACTACGCATGATTTTGCAAGTGCAAAGAAGGTAGAATACTGGTGGCTCGGTGTGGCTATTGTGCACAATGCCTTGACAAAGTTGGCATGTGCCACTGACCATGACCACAAATGCATCCAAGTGGCTTTTACTTCTATTCATCGCAATACGAGTCAGCCACGGTCAAAGTGTCCAATCACAGTGCAGATATACTGGGCATGACCTTGCAGGTACAAACAAGGTAGAATACTGGTGGCTCGGTGTGGCTATTGTACGCAATGCCTTGACAAAGTTGGCATGTGCCACTGACCATGACCACAAAGTTTACCAAGTGACTTTAGCTTCTACGAATCGTAACACGAGCTAGCCACGGTCAGAGTGCCCAATCACAGCGTGCATCTAATATGCATGACCTTGTAGGTATAAACAAGGTAGAATACTGGATGCTCGGTGTGGCTATTGTGCGCAATGCGTTGACAACGTTGGCCTGTGCAACTGACCATGACCACACAGTTTCCCAAGTGACTTTTAACGGCTATGAATCATAACACAAGTCAGCCACGGTCAGAGTGTCCAATCAGACTACAGATATAATGGGCATGATCTTGCAGGTACAAACAAGGTACAATACTGGTGGCTCCGTGTGGCTATTGTGTGCAATTCCTTGACAAAGTTAGCATGTGCCACTGACCATGACCACAAAGTTTATGAAGTACCTTAAACGGCTATGAATAATAACACGAGTCAGCCACGGTCAGAGTGTCCAATCACATAACAGATATACTAGGCATGATATTACAGGTACAAACAAGGTACAATACTGGGGGCTTGGTGTGGCTATTGTGCGCAATGCCTTGACAAAGTTGGCATGTGCCACTGACCATGACCACAAAGTTTACCAAGTACCTTAAACGGCTATGAATAGTAACATGAGTCAGCCACAGTCAGAGTTCCAATCACATTGCAGATGTGCAGGCATGGTGTTGCAGGTGCAAACAAGGTAGAATACTGGTGGCCCGGTGTGGCTATTGTGCGCAATGCCTTGACAAAGCTGGCATGTGCCACTGACCATGACCACAAATGTATCCAAGTGACTTTTACTTCTATTGATCATAACACGAGTCAGCCACGGTCAGAGTGTCCAGTCACAGTGCAGATATACCTGGCATGACCTTGCAGGTACAAACAAGGTAGAATACTGGTGGCTCCGTGTGGCTACTGTGCGCAATGCCTTGACAAAGTTGGCATGTGCCACTAACCATGACCACAAATGTATCCAAGTGACTTTTACTTCTATTGATCATAACACGAGTCAGCCACGGTCAGAGTGTCTAATCACAGTGCAGATGCACTAGGCATGATCTTACAGGTACAAACAAGGCAGAATACTGGTGGCTCGGTGTGGCTATTGTGCGCAATGCCTTGACAAAGTTGGCATGTGTCACTGACCATGACCACAAATGTATCCAAGTGACTTTTACTTCTATTGATCATAACACAAGTCAGCCACGGTCATAGTGTCCAATAACAGTGCAGATTTACTAGGCATGATCTTGCAGGTGCAAACAAGGTAGAATACTGGTGGCTCGGTGTGGCTATTGTGTGCAATGCCTTGACAAAGTTGGCATGTGCCACTGACCATGACCACAANAGAGTGTCCAATCACAGTGCAGATGTACTAGGCATGATCTTGTAGGTGCAAACAAGGTACAATTCTGGTGGCTTGATGTGGCTATTGTACGCAATGCCCTGACAAAGATTGCATGTGCCACTGACCATGACCACAAAGTTTGCCAGGTGACTTTAACGTCTACGAATAATAACACGAGTCAGTCATGGTCGTAGTGTCCAATCACAGTGCACATCTAATATACATGACCTTGCAGGTATAAATAGGGTTAAAACCCGGTGTCTTGGCACGGCTATTCTGCGCAGTGCATTGACAAAGTTGGCATGTGCCACTGACCATGACCACAAAGGTTACCAAGTAGCTTAAACGGCTATGAATCATAACACAAGTCAGCCACGGTCAGAGTGTCCAATACCAGTACAGATATACTGGGCATGATCTTACAGGTGAGATAAATGTAGACTACTGGTGGCTCGGTGTGGCTATTGTGCGCAATGCCTTGACAAATTCGGCATGTGCCACTGACCATGACCACAAATATATCCAAGTGACTTTTACTTCGATTGATCATAACACGAGTCAGCCACGGTCAGAGTGTCCAATCACAGTGCAGATGTGCTAGGCATGATCTTGCAGGAGCAAACAATGTACAATACCGGTGGCTCGGTGTGGTTATTGTGCGCAATGCCTTGACAAAGGTGGCATGTGCCACTGACCATAGCCACAAAGTTTACCAAGTGACTTTCACTTATAGGAATCGTAACACGAGTCAGCCACGGTCAGAGTGCCCAATAGCAGCGTACATCTGGTATGCATGACCTTGCAGGTATAAACAGGGTAAAAAACCGGTGTCTTAGCACAGCTATTGTGCGCAATGCCTTGACAAAGTTGGCATGTGCCACTGACCATGACCACAAA
>SZWC01000270.1:333169-350174 GCA_023375785.1 Penium margaritaceum | reverse complement strand
CCTCGTCATTGCTCTGCCTCCATCACTATATCGCCTCTCGTATCTGCACTCTTCCGTCGCCTCTGCCGTTACTTTGTACCTCTCCACCTCGGAGATAGCTGACATCAACAACGTCGCCTGGAGTCTTTTCGCGCTGAAGCAAAGCCTCATCATCCTAAGGAAGCCCTGCGCCCATTCCGCGCCCGTGGCCAACAATTGGTGACTTGTTTACAACAGCCGCAAGCAACCAACTCCCGAGCCGCCGCCTGTCGTCAACTTCCCGGAAGCTTCTTGCCGCTCGTCACCTGCTGCCTCTCATCTTCACAAGCACCTCCGTCCTTCTTCTCTCCTCTCATCAGCCTCATCTGCTCCATCTGCCCCATCGACATCAGCCCCCTCGCACTCGTTGTGTCGCACCACGTCCTCGCACCGCCTTCTAGCATCGTCACCAGCAGCAGTGCAACGCCCGCCGGCAGGACATTGGACACCACCAGTCTTCCTGCTCCCATTGTGAGCCAACTGGGGAACAAACCATCACTCTCTTGACATCAGCGGACCAGTGTCTCTGCCCTCCGCATGACTCCATGTGCTGCAACCAATTCCCTCCAGCAACCAAGACATCGGACACCACCAGTCTTCCTGCCCGTCGGTCTCGGGCAAACTGGGGAACAAGCCGTCACTCTCTTGAAAGTAGAGCCATTTGTTGCCTCACTCGCTCTTCCTAGCACCCCGTCATCCTCCGGCTACATCTCCATCCTCCGCCTCCGTCATCTGCCCTCCACCCTTGTCGTCATCTTCACTTGAGCCTCCTTCATTGTCTCAGTCTCATCTGCCCTCCTCGTGTCGCCCTTCGCCTGTCTCTCCAGCTTCATAAACAGCTCGTCTCATCTCGTCTTCTGTCACCTCCTCCCAAGTTCCTCGTCAGCAGCATCATCCACGTTGCCTTCCTCATCAGCCTTCATCCGCTGCGCACATGATTTCAGCCCTGCACCAACTCAGTCATCAGTTGCCTCCGCCTTCTTCCGCTTCACTTCCACATCAGCTCAGCACAAGGATCCGCCCGGTCGCATCGCCCTTTCCACGACGACCTGCGCCCACGCTGAAACCTTCCGCAGTGCACGTGGATTTGCCCCTGCTCCCACTCCTTTTTTATCAGCTTTCGCCTCCTCATCATCTGCATCTGCGACCAGCACAAGGACCTGCACGAGCTAGCTAACCACTTTGCAGCAGCCTGCACCCACGCTAGCAGCAGATTTCTCGCGGCGCGTTGGCACCTGCCTTCCCCTTGCCGTATTCTCTCCCTCTATTGCGACAGCAAACGTGGTTTTGCCCCTGCACCCATTCATTCATCAGCTGTCTCTGCCTCCTCCTGATTACTTCAATGTTATCCGCTCGGTACAAGGATGCGCCCGATCGCATCACCCGTTGCACGACGACCTGTGCCCATGCCGAAACTTCAGCCTAGCACGAGGTCTCATCCCTGCACCAACTCCGTCGTTGAGCCTTCCTCCTTCACCTTCCTTCATCGTGTACACGGCACATCACTCACTCTGGATCGACTTGCGCGCCCAAAGCCTTCTTCCGTACACGTGATCTCACCCCTTTGCTCACTTTCCCATCCGTTCTCCCTTTCCTTCAACATCTATTGTCAACTCCTCTCTTTCCTCGCTTATCATGGACAGGCAGACCACTGCGTGGACTGAACTTCCTGTTCTTGGCCCCAAGGCCAGCAACATCCTTTGTTGGTCGGAGAGCGTCATTTCCAGTGTACAAGGCATCTATATCAATGGGTACGAGGTGGCCAGAATGCTGCTTGGCAAATATGACCACCTCCACAGCAACCGGCGTCAGCCCAGGGATAACAACGCCACCTTCACTGCAATCGGGAATATACTCAGAAAGCTCCTTGGTAGCATCTACCTCCGCATCAAACAGCCAACTGACATTGCAGCTCAGCGATGGTACTCCCTGCTGCAGTATGCATGGATGAAACACTCTTACTATCTCTGGATCTGTTATGGGGATATTTTCCCCACTCTGCCAGACATCCCCAAGCTCCTCTTCCTTCCAGTGGACGGCTAGGGTGATGTCACAGTGACCAACATCGACAAATGGCAGCAGATCTTCTACGAAAACTTGAAACCCTATTACCTCTTCCACTTTCCCATTGTGAGATCTCTTCTCGAGAGACCACTCTGGTGCAGTCCCAACGACCACGACAGCCCCGATGACTTTCAAGCTCAGCTTGCGCTGTTCAACGCAGAACACAGACGCGGGCTTCACACACTTGTTGACCCTCCACTACACTTTCTCCTGGCCAAGCATGACAGTCGCAACTTACCCCTCATGTGGCACGGCCTTATCACCCACTGTGGAGGGTCGGTCTAGTGCTACATACTGGGAAACTGGAGAGACTTTTTGCCTTGACAGATTCAAGGAGGGTGTCAGAATGGTCTCTCTCAAGGCAGTACATCTAACGGGTTCATCTCCAGGAGTCTCTGGCTCTTCCGCTCTCGGATATACCGAGCACTCTCAATAACGGTTCAAGCCTCTGCATGAACCACCTCGGTCCCATCACACACGAACCCTTGACAGTGAGAACCGACCAACGGCACGATACCGAGTAATCCCCTAACAAGCGGCCCGACCGCCAGCACGTGCGGCTAGTGCACAGAAAGCCGTTGCTTTCCCTTTTGTCTTGTCTTGTCCGTTATAAGGAGGATGTTCATTCACTCCTAGCTAGACCAGAACAGTTCTACACATCTTGTTCCCTTTCGGTTCCGCGGCTTTGCCGCCGTGTCTTCGCTCTGCTCGCCTCCTGCCTACGCTCACATCGCCTACCATCTCTTGCTTCGCTTTGTCACTCGTGGCCTTTCGCTCACATATAGCGCTTCACTCGTTTTGCTCCCGTGCTCTCTCCTTGCCCTCTGTCTGCCTTGGATCTTGTGTTCCGCGCTTCTCTCAAGGTCCTGTGACTTACTCCTTGGGACCAGCTTCGCCTTTCTGCTTCCATCATTCTGCTAACTCACTTCAGCATGCCCCAGTGCTTCTACCTGCTTCCGCTCTTGCCATCCTCGCGCATTGCATTCTTCTGACATGGTATCAGAGCATCAGGCAACATGACCTGGTGCCCCGTGACCTCGTCATCGCTCTGCCTCCATCACTACCTCACCTCTCGTACCTTCACTCTTCCGTCGCCTCTGCCGTCACTTTGTACCTCTCCACCTCGGAGATAGCTGACATCAGCAACGTCACCCAGAGTCTTTTCGCGCTGAAGCAATGCCTTATCATCCTAAGGAAGCCCTGCGCCCATTCCGCGCCCGTGGCCAACAATTGGTGACTTGTTGACAACAACCAAGTGAACCAAGTGACTTTAACTTCTATGAATCATCACAAGAGTCAGCCACAATCAGAGTGCCTGGTCACAGTGCACATGCGCTAGGCATAAACTTGCAGGTATACACAAGATACAACACTGGTGGCTCAGTGCGGCTATTGTGAACAATGCCCTGAAAACGTTGGCCTGTGCCACTGACCATGACCACAAAGTTTACCAAGTGACTTTAACGTCTACGCATCGTAACACGAGTCAGCCACGGTCAGAGTGCCCAATCACAGTGCACATGTAGTATGCATGACCTTGCTGGTGTGAACAAGGTAAAAAACCAGTGGCTTGGCGTGGCTATTATGCGCAATGCCTTAACAAAGGTGGCATGTGCTACTGACCATGATCACAAATTTATCCAAGTATCTTAAACGTCTATGAATCATGACACGAGTCTTCCACGGTCAGAGTTCCCAATCGCAGTGCACGTGTGCTAGGCATAAACTTGCAGGTATAGACAAGGGAAAACACTGGCTCAGTGCGGCTATTGTCCGCGATGCCTTGACAAAGTTGGCATGTGCCACTGACCATGACCACAAACGTATCCACGTGACTTTAACTTCTAAGAATTGTAACACGAGTCAGCCACGGTCAGAGTGCCCAATCACAGTGCACATGTACTATGCATGACCTTGCTGGTATAAACAAGGTAAAACCCCGGTGGCTTGGCGTGGCTATTGTGTGCAATGACTTGACAAAGTTGGCATGTGCCACTGACCATGACCACAAGGTTTACCAACTGACTTTAACTTCTACAAATCAGAACATGAGCCAGCCACGGTCAGAGTGTCCAATCACAGTGCACTTGTATAATGCATAAACCTTGCAGGTATAAGTAAGGTGAAATACTGGTGGCTCAGTGCAGCTACTGTGCGCAATGTCTTGACAAAGTTGGCAAGTGCAACTGACCATGACCACAAAGTTCACGAAGTGACTTTAACTTCTATGAATCATCACATGAGTCAGCCACGGTCAGAGTGCCCAATAACAGTGCACGTGTGCTAGGCATAAACTTGCAAGTACAAGCAAGGTAAAACACTGGTGCCTCAGTGCGGCTATTGTGCACAATACCTTGACAAAGTTGGCATGTGCCACTGACCATGACCACAATGTTAACCAAGTGACTTTAACTTCTAGGCATCTTAACACGAGTCTGCCACGGTCAGAGTGCCCAATCACGTTGCACATGCAAAATGCATGACCTTGCTGGTATGAACAAGGTAAAATACTGGTGGCTCAGTGTGGCTATTGTGTACGATGCCTTGACAAAGTTGGCATGTGCCACTGACGATGACCACAAGAGTATCCACGTGACTTTAACTTGTACGAACTGTAACACGAGTCAGCCACGGTCAGACTACCCAATTACAGGGCACATGTACTAGGCATGACCTTGCAGGTATAAACAAGGTAAAAATGCGATGGCTTGGTGTGGCTATTGTACGCAATGCCTTGACAAAGTTGGCATGTGCAACTGACCATGACCACAAAGTTAACCAAGTGACTTTAACTTCTACGTATCGTAACACAAGGCAGCCACAGTCGGAGTTCCCAATCACAGTGCACGTGTACTATACACGACCTTGCAGGTATAAGCAAGGTAAGAACCCGGTTGCTCGGTGCAGCTATTGTGCGCAATGCCTTGACAAAGTTGGCATGTGCCAACTTCTATGAATCATCGCATGAGTCAGCCACAGTCAGAGTGCCCAATCACAGTGCACGTGTACTATGCATGACCTTACAGGTATAAACAAGGTACAAATTTGGTGGCTTGGTGTGAATATTGTGCGCAATGTCTTGAAAAAGTTGGCATGTGCTACTGACCATAACCAGAAAGTGTACCAAGTGACTTTAACTTCTACGCATTGTAACACGCGTCAGCCACGGTCAGATTGCCCAAACACAGTGCACATTTTCTATGCATGACCTTTCAGGTAGAAACAAGGTAGAAAACCGGTGTCTTGGCGTGGCTATTGTGCGCAGTGCCTTGACAAAGTTGGCATGTGCAATTGACCATGACCACAAAGTTCACCAAGTAGTTTTAACTTCTACGAATTCTAACACGAGTCAGCCGCGGTCAGAGTGCCCAATCACAGTGCACATGTACTATGCGTGACCTTGCAGGTATAAACAAGGTAGAATAGTGGTGGCTCGGTATGGCTATTGTGCACAATGCCTTGACCAAGTTGGCATGTGCCACTGACGATGAAAACCACAAAATTTACCAAGTTACTTTAACTTCTATGAATCATCACATGAGTCACCTTCAATCAGAGTGCCCAATCACAATGCACGTGTACTATGCATAAACTTACAGGTATAAACAAGGTTAAAAATTGGTGGCTTGGTGTGGCTATTGTGCGCAATGTCGTGACAAAGTTGGCATGTGCTACTGACCATGACCACAAAGTGCACCAAGTGACTTTAACTTCTACGCATCGTAACACGCGTGAGCCACGGTCAGAGTGCCCAATTACAGTGCACATGTAATATGCATGACCTTGCAGGTATAACCAAGCTACAGTTCTGGTGGCTCGGTGTGGCTATTGTGCACAATGCCTTGACAAAGTTGGCATGTGCCACTGACCATGACCACAAAGTTTACAAAGTGACATTAACTTCTATGAATCATCACATGAGTCAGCCACGATCAGAGTGCCCAATCACAGTGCATGTGTACTATGCATGACCTTGCAGGTATAAACAAGCTAAAAATCAGTGGCTTGGTGTGGCTATTGTGCGCAATGCCTTGACAAACTTGGCATGTGCCACTGACCATGACCACAAAGTTTACAAAGTGACTTTAACTTCTATGAATCATCAAATTAGTCAGCCACGATCAGAGTGCCCAATCACAGTGCACGTGTACTATGCATTATCTTGCTGGTATAAACGAGGTAAAAATCGGTGGCTTGGTGTAGCTATTGTGCGCAATGGCTTAACAAAGTTGGCATGTGCCACTGACCATGACCACAAAGTGTACCATGTGACTTTAACTTCGACGCATGGTAACACGAGTAAGCCACGGTTAGAATGCCCAATCACAGTGCACATCTAATTTGCATGACCTTGCAGGTATAAACAAAGGTAAAACCCAGTGGCTTGGTGTGGCTATTGTGGGCAATGCCTTGAAAAAGTTGAACTGTGCAACTAACCATGACCACAAAGTTAACCAAGTGACTTGTACTCTATGAATCATCACATGAGTCAGGCACAGTCAGAATGCCCAATCACAGTGCACGTGTGCACTGCAGGACCTTGCTGGTATGAACAAGGTAAAAACCTGGTGGCTTGGCATGGCTATTGTGCGTAATGCCCTGACAAAGTTGGCCTGTGCCACTGACCATGACCACAAATTCATTGAAGTGACTTTAACTTCTATGCATCGCAACACGAGTCAGCCACGGTCAGAGTGCCCAATCACATTTCACATGTATTATGCATGACATTGCAGGTATAAACAAGGTAGAAAACCGGTGGCTTGTTGTGGCCGTTTTGCACAATGCCTTGACGAAGTTGGCATGTGCCACTGACCATGACCACAAATTTATCCAAGTGACTTTAACTTCTACGCATCGTAACACAAGTCAGCCATGGTCAGAGTGTCCAATCACAGTGCACGTGTACTAGGAATGACCTTGCAAGTATATACAAGGTAGAATACTGGTGGCTCGGTGTGGCTATTGTGCACATTGCCTTGACCAAGTTGGCATGTGCCGCTGACCATGACCACAACGTTTACGAAGTGACTTTAACCTTTATGAATCAACACATGAGTCAGCCACGTTCAGAGTGCCCAATCACAGTGCACGTGTGCTATGCATGACCTTGCAGGTATAAGCAAGGTAAAAGCCCGGTGGCTTGGTATGGCTATTGTGGGCAATGCCTTGACAAAGTTGGCCTATGCCACTGACCATGACCACAAACGTATCCAAGTGACTTTAACTTCTACGAATCATAACACAAGTCAGCCATGGTCAGAGTGCCCAATCACAGTGCACGTGTGCTAGGCATAAACTTGCAGGTATAAACATGATAAAACACAGGTGGCACAGTGTGGCTATTGTGCACAATGCCTTAAAAAAGCTGGCATGTCCCACTGACCATGACCACAAAGTTTACCAAGTGGCTTTAACTTCTACGCATCGTAACACGAGTCAGGCACGGTCAGAGTGCCCAATCACAGTGCACATGTAGTATGCATGATCTTGCAGGTATGAACAAGGTAAAAAACCGGTGGCTTGGCTTGGCTATGTTGCGCAATGCCTTGACAAAGTTTGCATATGCAACTGACCATGACCACAAAGTTAACCAAGTGATTTTAACTCTATGAATCATCACATGAGTCAGCCACAGTCAGAGTGCCAAATCACAGTGCACGTGTGCTAGGCATAAACTTGCAGGTATAAACATGATAAAACACAGGTGGCACAGTGTGGCTATTGTGCACAATGCCTTAAAAAAGCTGGCATGTCCCACTGACCATGACCACAAAGTTATAACATCTACAAATCATAACACGAGTCAGCCACGGTCAGAGTGCCCAATCACAGTGCACAACTAATACGCTTGACCTTGCAGGTATAGACAAGGTAAAAATCCTGTGGCTTGGTGTCTCTATTGTGGGCAATGCCTTGACAAAGTTGGCCTGTGCAACAAACCATGATCACAAAGTGAACCAAGTGACTTTAACTCTATGAATCATCACATGAGTCAGCCACAGTCAGAGTACCCAATCACAGTGCACGTGTGCTAGGCATAGACCCCAGGTATAAACAAGGTAAAACACTGGTGGCTCAGTGCGGCTATTGTGCGTAATGCATTGACAAAGTTGGCATGTCCCACTGACCATGGCCACAAATCTATTTAAGTGACTTTAACTTCTACGAATTGTAACACGAGTCAGCCATGGTCAGAGTGCCCAATCACAGTGCAGATGTACTATGCATGACCTTGCAGGTATGAACAAGGTAGAATACTGGTGGCTTGGTGTGGTTATTGTGCGCAACGCCTTGACAAAGTTGGCATGTGCCACTGACCGTGACCACAAAGTTAACCAAGTGACATTAATGTATATGAACCATAACACGAAAAAGCCACGTTCAGAGTGTCCAATCACAGTGCACATTTAATATGCATGACCTTACAGGTATAAACAAGGTAAAAAACCGGTGACCAGGTTTGGCTATTGTGCGCAATGCCATGACAAAGTTGGTCTGTGCAACTGACGATGAACACAAAGTTTACCAAGTGGCATTAACTTCAACGAATTGTAACACGAGTCAGCCATGGTCAGAGTGCTTAATTACAGTGCACGTGTACTATGCATGACTTTGTAGGTGAAATCAATGTAAAAACCCAGTGTCTTGGTGTGGCTATTGTGGGCAATGCTTTGACAAAGTTGGCCTGTGCCACTGACCATGACCACAAATGTATCCACGTGTCTTTAACATCTACGAATTGTAACACGAGTCAGCCACGGTCAGAGTGCCCAATTACAGTGCACATGTACCATGCATGACCTTGCAGGTATGAACAAGGTAAACAACTGGTGGCTGGGTGTGGCTATTGTGCGCAATGCCTTGACAAAGTTGGCATGTGCCACTGACCACGATCACAAACGTATCCAAGTAACGTATCCAAGTGCCAATGGGAATTGTAACACGCATCAGCCATGGTCAGAGTGCCCAATCACAGAGCATATGTACTAGGCATGACCATGCAGGTATAATCAAGGTAAACTAGTGGTGGCTCAGTGTGGCTATTGTGCGCAATGCCTTGACAAAGTTGGCATATGCCATTGAACATGACCACAAAGTTTACCAAGTGACTTTGACTGATATTGATCATAACATAAGTACTAGGTCAGAGTTCCAATCACAGTGCATATGTACTAGACATGATCTTGCAGGTGCAAAAAGGGTAGAATACTGGTGACTCGGTGTGGCTATTACGCGCAATGCCTTGAACAAGTTGGCATGTGCCACTGACCATGACCACAACGTGAACCAAGTTACATTACCTTCTATGAATCATAACAGGAGTCGGCCACGGTCAGAGTGCCCAATCACGGTGCACATGTACTATGCATGACCTTGCAGGTATGAACAAGGTAAAAAACCGGTGGCTTGGCACGGCTATCCTGCGTAATTCCTTGACAAATTTGGCATGTGCCACTGACCATAACCACACAGTTAAACAAGTAGATTAAACTTCTACAAATCATAACACGAGTCAGCCACGGTCAGAGTGCCCAATCATACTGCACATCTAATAAGCTTGACCTTGGTCATAGTGTCCAATCACAGTGCACATGTACTATGCATGACCTTGCAGGTATAAACAAGGTAAAAAACGGTGTCTTGGTGTGGCTATTGTGCGCAATGCCTTGACAAAGTTGGCATGTGCCACTGACCATGACCACAAATTTATCCAAGTGAATTTAACTTCTACGAATTGTAACACGAGTCAGCCATGGTCAGAGTGCCCAATCACAGTGCAGATGTACTATGCATGACCTTGCAGGTATGAACAAGGTAAAAAACCGGTGGCTTGGCATGGCTATTGTGCTTGACAAAGTTGGCATGTGCCACTGACCATGACCACAAATTTATCCAAGTGAATTTAACTTCTACGAATTGTAACACGAGTCAGCCATGGTCAGAGTGCCCAATCACAGTGCAGATGTACTATGCATGACCTTGCAGGTATGAACAAGGTAAAAAACCGGTGGCTTGGCATGGCTATTGTGCTTGACAAAGTTGGCATGTGCCACTGACCATGACCACAAATTTATCCAAGTGAATTTAACTTCTACGAATTGTAACACGAGTCAGCCATGGTCAGAGTGCCCAATCACAGTGCAGATGTACTATGCATGACCTTGCAGGTATGAACAAGGTAAAAAACCGGTGGCTTGGCATGGCTATTGTGCTTGACAAAGTTGGCATGTGCCACTGACCATGACCACAAATTTATCCAAGTGAATTTAACTTCTACGAATTGTAACACGAGTCAGCCATGGTCAGAGTGCCCAATCACAGTGCAGATGTACTATGCATGACCTTGCAGGTATGAACAAGGTAAAAAACCGGTGGCTTGGCATGGCTATTGTGCTTGACAAAGTTGGCATGTGCCACTGACCATGACCACAAAGTTAAACAAGTAGACTTAACTTCTACGAATCATAACATGCGTTAGCCACGGTCAGAGTGCCCAATCACAGTGCACATCTAATATGCATGACCTTGCAGATAAGGTAAAAACCCGGTCGCTTGGTGTGGCTATTGTGGGCAATGCCTTGACAGAGTTGGCCTGTACAACTAACAATGACCACAAACTTATCCAAGTGACTTTAGCGTTTATTTATCATGACACGAGTCAGCCACGGTCAGAGTGCCCAATCACAGTGCACGTGTGCTAGGCATAAACTTGCAGGTAAAAGCAAGGGAAAATACCGGTGGCTTGGTGTGGTTATTGTGGGCAACCCCTTGGCAAAGTTGGCATGTGCCACTGACCATGACCACAACGTGAACCAAGTGATATTACCTTCTATGAATCATAACACGGGTCAACCACGGTCAGAGTGCCCAATCACAGTGCACGTGTATTGTGCATGACCTTGCAGGTATACACAAGGTAAAAACCCAGTGGCTTGGTGTGGCTATTGTGGGTAATGTCTTGACAAAGTTGGCCTGTGCCACTGACCATGTCCACAACGTGAACCAAGTGACATTAACTTCTATGAATCGTGACACGAGTCAGCCACAGTCAGAGTGCCCAATCACAGTGCACCTGTGCTAGACATAAACTTGCAGGTATAAGCAATAAAAAAAAAACCGGTGGCTTGGTGTGGCTATTGTGCGCAATGCCTTGAAAAAGTTGGCCTGCGCCACTGACCATGACCACAAAGTTAACCAAGTAGTTTTACCTTATACGGATCATAACACGAGTCAGCCACGGTCAGAGTGCCCAACTACAGTGCACGTGTACTAGGCATGAACTTGCAGGTATAAGCAAGGTAGATAACTGGTGGCTCAGTGCGGCTATTGTGCGCAGTGCCTTGACAAAGCTGGCATGTGCCACTGACTATGACAACAAAGTTAACCAAGTGACTTGAACTTCTATGAATAAACACATGAGTCAGCCACGGTCAGAGTATCCAATCAGAGTGCACATGTACTAGGCATGATCTTGCAGGTATAAGCGAGACAAAACACTGGTGACGCAGTGCGGCTATTGTGCGCGATGCCTTGACAAAGTTGGCATGTGCCACTGACCATGAGCACGCAGTTAACCAAGTAGTTTTAACTTCTACGAATCTTAACACTAGTAAGCCACTGTCAGAGTGCCCAATCACAGTGTACATGTAGTATGCATGACCTTGCAGGTATGAACAAGGTAAAACCCCAGTGGCTTGGTGTGGCTATTGTGCGCAATGCCTTGAGAAGGTTAGCATGTGCCACTGACCATGACCACAAAGTGAAACAAGTAGACTTAACTTCTACGGATCATAACATGAGTCATCCATGGTCAGAGTGCCCAAGCACAGTGCACATCTAATATGCATGACCTTGCAGGTATAAACAAGGCAAAAACCCGGTGGCTTTCTGTGGCTATTGTGGGCAATGCCTTGACAAAGTTGGCATGTGCCACTGACCATGACCACAAAGTGAACCAAGTGATTTTTACCTCTATTGATCATAACACGCGTCAGCCATGGTTAGAGTGCACAATCACAGTGCACGTGTGCTATGCATAAACTTGCAGGTATAAGCAAGGTACAATACTGGTGGCTCGGTGCGGCTATTGTGCGCGATGCCTTGACAAAGTTGGCATGTGCCACTGACCATGACCACAAAGTTGACAAAGTGACATTAACTTCTATGAATCATAACACGAGTCAGCCACGGTCAGAGTGTCCAGTCACAGTGCAGATGTACTAAGCATGGTCTTGCAGGTTCAAACAAGGTAGAATACTGGTGGCTCGGTGTGGCTATTGTGCGCAATGCCTTGACAAAGTTGGCATGTGTCCCTGACGATGACAACAAAGTTTACCAAGCGACCTTAACTACCACGCATCGAAACACGAGTCAGCCACGGTCAGAGTGTCCAATCACAGTGTAGATGTACTAGGCATGATCTTGCAGGTGCGAACAACGTATAATGCTGGTGGCTCGGTGTGGCTATTGTGCACAATGCCTTGATAAAGTTGGCACATGCCACTGACCATGACCACAAAGTTTACCAAGTGACTTTTACTGATATTGATCATAACATAAGTACTAGGTCAGAGTGTCCAATCACAGTGCACATGTACTAGGCATGATCTTGCTAATGCAAACAAGACAGAATTCTTGTGGCTCGGTGTGGCCATTATGCTCAATGCCCACAATGTGAACCAAGTTCCATTAGGTTATATGAATCATAACAGGAGTCGGCCACGGTCAGAGTGCCACTGACCATGACCACAAAGTTTACCAAGTGACTTTAACTTATAAAAATCAATACATGAGTTAGCCACGGTCAGAGTACCCAATCACAGTACATGTGTACTATGCATGACCTTGCTGGTATGCACAAGGTAAAAACCCGGTGGCATGCATGGCTATTGTGCGGAATATCTTGACAAAGTTGGCATGTACCACTGACCATGACCACAAGTGTACTCAAGTGACTTTTACTTCTATTGATCATAACATGAGTCAACCACGGTCAGAGTAACCAATTGCAGTGCACATGTACTATGCGTGACCTTGCAGGAATAAACAAGGCAAAAAACTGGTGGCTTGGTGTGGCTAGTGTGCGTAATGCCTTGACAAAGTTGGCATGTACCACTGACCATGACCACAAATTTATCCAAGTGACTTTAACTTCTACAAATTGTAACACGCGTCAGCCACGGTCAGAGTGCCCAATCACAGTGCACATGTGCTAGGCATAAACTTGCAGGTATAAACAAGGTAGAATACTGGTCCTTGCTTATACCTGCAAGGTCATGCATAGTACACGTGCTCTGTGATTGGGCACTCTGACCGTGGCTGACTCATGTGTTGATTCATAGAAGTTAAAATCACGTGGTAAACATTGTGGTCATGGTCAGTGGCACATGCCAACTTTGTCAAGGCACTGTGCACAATAGCCACACCGAGCCACCAGTATTCTACCTTGTTCATACCTGCAAGGTCATGCCTAGTACACGTGCACTGTGATTTGGCACTCTGACCGTGGCTGACTCGTGTTACGATGCATAGTGCAAAATGAACTCGGATAAATTTGTGGTCATGGTCAGTGGCACATGCTAACTTTATCAAGGCATTTTGCACAATAGCCACAGCAAGCCACCGGGTTTTCACCTTGTTTATACCTGCAACGTCATGCATAGTACATGTGCACTGTGATAGGGCACTCTGACGGTGGCTGACTCGTGTTACGATTCGTAGAAGTTAAAGTCACTTGGATAAACGTATGGTCATGGTCCGTGGCACAGGCCAACTTTATCAAGGCATTGCGCACAATAGCCGTGCCAAGCCACCGATATTTTGCCTTGTTCATACCAGCAATGTCATGCATAGTACATGTGCACTGTGACTGGGCACTCGGACCGTGGATGACCCGTGTTATGATCAATACAAGTAAAAATCACTTGGATAGATTTGTGGTCATGGTCAGTTGCACATGCCAACTTTGACCAGGCATTGCGCACAATAGCCACACAGAGCCACCAGTATTCTACCTTGTTTATACCCGCAAGGTCATGCATAGTACATGTGCACTGCGATTGGGCACTCGGACCGCGGCTGACTCGTGTTACAAGTCGTATAAGTTAAAATCACGTGGTTAACTTTGTGGTCATGGTCAGGTGCATGTGCCAACTTTGTCAAGGTATTGCACACAATAGCCACACCAAGCCACCTGGTTTTTACCTTGTTTACATCTGCAAAGTCATGCATAGCACATGTGCACTGTGATTGGACACTCTGACTGTGCCTGACTCGTGTTACGATGCGTAGAAGTTGAAGTCACTTGGTAAACTTTGTTGTCATGGTCAGTGGCACATGCCAACTCTGGCAAGGCATTACGCACAATAGCTACGCTGAGCCACCAGTATTTTACCTTTCTTATACCTGCAAGTTTATGCATAGCACACGTGCACTATGAGTAGGCACTCTGACCGTGGCTGACTTGTGTTACGATTCGTAGAAGTTGAAGTCACTTGGATACGTTTTTGGTCATGGTCAGTGGCACATGCCAAATTTGTCAAGGCATCGTGCACGATAGCCGCACCGAGCCACCAGTGTTTTACCTTGTTTATACCTGCAAGTTTATGCCTAGCACACGTGCACTGTTCTTGGGCACCCTGACCGTGGCTGACTCGTGTTATGATTAATATACGTTTAAGGTACTTGGATAAACTTGTGGTCATGGTCAGTTGCACATGCCAACTTTGTCAAGGCATTGCGCATAACAGCCACGTCAAGCCACCGGTGTTTTACCTTGTTCATACCAGCAAGGTCATGCATACTACATGTGCACTGTGATTGGGCACTCTGACCGAGGCTGACGCGTGTTACGATGCGTAGAAGTTAAAGTCACTTGGTTAACTTTGTGGTCATGGTCAGTGGCACATGCCAACTTTGTCAAGGCATTGAGCACAATAGCCACACCGAGCACCAGTATTCTACCTTGTTTATACCTTCAAGGTCATGCCTAGTACACGTGCACTGTAATTGGGCACTCTGACCGTGGCTGACTCGTGTTATGATTCATAGCCGTTTGAGGTACTTGGATTAATTTGTGGTCATGGTCAGTGTCACAGACCCACTTTGTCATGGCATTGCGCACAATAGCCATGCCAAGCCACCGGTTTTTTACCTTGTTCATATCAGCAAGGTCATCCATAGTACATGTGCACTGTGATTGGGCACTCTGACCGTGGCTGACTCGTGTTACGATTTGTAGAAGTGAAAGTCACTTGGATACGTTTGTGGTCATGGTCAATGGCACATGCCAACTTTGTCAAGGCATCACGCACAATAGCCACACCGAGCCACCAGTGTTCTACCTTGTTTACACCTGCACGTTTATGCCTAGCACACATGCACTGTGATTGGTCTTTCTGACTGTGGCTGGCTTATGTGATGATTCATAGAAGTTCAAGTCACTTGGTTATCTTTGTGGTCATGGTTAGTTGCACAGGCTAACTTTGTCAAGGCATTGCGCACAATAGCCATGCCAAGCCACCGGTTTTTTACCTTGTTCATATCAGCAAGGTCATCCATAGTACATGTGCACTGTGATTGGGCACTCTGACCGTGGCTGACTCGTGTTACGATTTGTAGAAGTGAAAGTCACTTGGATACGTTTGTGGTCATGGTCAATGGCACATGCCAACTTTGTCAAGGCATCACGCACAATAGCCACACCGAGCCACCAGTGTTCTACCTTGTTTACACCTGCACGTTTATGCTTAGCACACATGCACTGTGATTGGTCTTTCTGACTGTGGCTGGCTTATGTGATGATTCATAGAAGTTCAAGTCACTTGGTTATCTTTGTGGTCATGGTTAGTTGCACAGGCTAACTTTGTCAATACATTGCACACAATAGCCAAACCGAGCCACCACTATTCTACCTTGTTTGTACCTGCAATATCGTGCATAGTACATGTGCACTGCGATTAGGCACTCTGACCGTGACTGACTCGTGTTACAATTCAAAGAAGTTAAAGTCACTTGGATACATTTGTGGTCATGGTCAGTGGCACATGCCAACTTTGTCAATGCATTGCACACAATAGCCACACCAAGCCACCAGTTTTTTTACCTTGTTTATACCTGCAAGGTCATGCGTAGTACATGTGCATTCTACTTGGCCACTCTTACTGTGGCTGACTCGTGTTACAAATCATATAAAGTCACTTGGATACATTTGTGGTCATGGTCAGTGGCACATGCCAACTTTGT
Organism: Penium margaritaceum; assembly: GCA_023375785.1. Lineage (NCBI taxonomy): Eukaryota > Viridiplantae > Streptophyta > Zygnematophyceae > Desmidiales > Peniaceae > Penium > Penium margaritaceum. Next base: position 333,845 of record SZWC01000270.1, on the reverse strand, counting down.
CAAGGCACTGCGCACAATAGCCACACTTATCCACCAGTACTCTACCTTGAGTATACCTGCAAGGTCATGCCCAGTATATCTGCACTGTGATTGGACACTCTGACCGTGGCTTACTCGTGTTATGATTCATAGCCGTTTCAGGTATTTGGTAAACTTTGTGGTCATGGTCAGTGGCACATGCCAACTTTGCCAAGGCATTGCGCACAATAGTAGTGCCAAGCCACCGGTTTCTTACCTTTGTTTATACCTGCAGGGTCATGCATATTAGATGTGCACTGTGATTGGACACTCTGGCTGTGGCTGACTCGTGTTATGATTCATAGTCGTTTAAGGTACTTGGTAAACTTTGTGGTTATGGTCAGTGGCACATGCCAACTTTTTAAAGGCATTGCGCACAATAGCGGTGCGAAGCCACCGGTTTTTTACCTTGTTTACACCTGCAAGGTCATGCGTAGTACATCTGAACTGTGATTGGGCACTCTGACCGTGGCTGACTCGTGTTATGATTCATAGCCGTTTAAGGTACTTGGTCAACTTTGTGGTCATGGCCAGTTGCACATGCCAACGTTGTCATGGCATTGCATACAATTGCGACACCAAAACACCAGTATTCTACCTTGTTTGTACCTGCAAGGTCATGCCCAGTATATCTGCACTGTGTTTGGACACTCTGACC
>SZWC01000270.1:284530-333025 GCA_023375785.1 Penium margaritaceum | reverse complement strand
GGAGGAGCTGGGCCTGTGTTCAAGAGGAGAAGGTGGAGGTCGACGAATCATCCGACGACCGCTTGATCAAGGAAAGATATTGCGAGAAGGGCAGTTCAATTCTGGGAAGCAACGGGGCGCAAAGGAAGATATTGCGGCGGACGCCGTGACCCGACCAGACCTGCCGAGAGGAAGGGAAGGCGGCCCGAGGCTGGCTTGATGGTAGCGAAACCGCATCCGAGCCTCAAAAGGAGGAGCGGTACTCGAGGCACCTTATCCAAAGGCGTTTTGATGTGTGAGCCGCGAAGGGGGCTAGCCAGCGGGATGGGGTCTTGGGAAGCGGTGCGAGGAGAAGATAAGAAGAGGAGGACGAGAAGTGGACCGACTGCTGACGAGAACCGACTGCTAATGCAATACCGTTGATCCCGAGCTGCAAAGACGCTGAATCTGACGGTGGAGCTCTGACATTGGACGCTTCTGCTCCCGACTCGCAAGACGGCATTCACCATTGGCAAGCGACGTTGCTGACCTCTCGCCTGACCCGGGTGCGAGAGGCTGGCCCTGCAGCCGTTGGCCGGATTGAGAGATTGCTGCCCCTCAGTCAAAATCAGACCGTCGAGCGGGACCCGCGTCCCATCTTGCGACATGTTAGAGTAGGGAAGCTGGACCGGACCAGGAGTGTAGGAGAAGTGTGTGTGTGAGAGTGTGTGAAAGGCCGCTGCGTGAGGAGCACATCACGGAGCCATCATGGCCTGGTCCTGAGTTCCCACGGGAGCACCAGCCACCCACCTCCAGGTGCGGTCCCCGAGATTCTCCAATGTCCTTCTACGCCATCTGCAACTGCTGCAATGTGCCCTGTCGGCTTGGCGCACGCACGGTTCTGGGAGTGATGCAATGGTCGCATCATCCTACCGGTGGAGCCGTGGAGCAGTTCTGGCAACCGTGGCTGCAGAGACCTTCCCGCAACACGAGCCCCACTGCATGGAGAGCTGGCAGGAGGTCGCGCGTGACGTCGGGCGGCGTACTGTAGAGGCGGCTGAAGAGCGGGCCGAGGCGTACCGAGCATACCAGCGCTACCAGCATGAGCTCGCCCGCCTACGAGAGGAGGATTCGGCACGTGCCCGTTCTCGTGCAGGTCGACGTACTAACGGACCACAAGAGTTACGTCGGGCCATTCCACGGGCGAACAATGAAGGCGGCGTACACCGCACGGTGCTTGTGCGAAGACCAGCGCCTGTTGATGATCCGGTGACTCCGGAAGCTTACGGGTTGTGTGTTGTGCTTGGTGACGCCTAGGGTACTGATTGTGTGGTTAGGAGAGAAAGGTTGATTGATTATACTCCCTCTTTTGTTTGAAGGAAATTACTTTGATTGTTCAAAGTCATCTCGTTTGGATCGTTAAGAGGAATTACCTCAGCGAGTGTCATGTTGTCCAATGCATGATTGACCGTCGGTGATTAAGTAAAGTGAGCAAATCTTACAGTTAGAATAGCCATAGTGATTGTCCTGAGATTAGTCAAAATCCCGGCCAGAGAAGTACGGGTCATTAGGAGAAGGAGTGTGTGTGTGATACATTCCCGGCACTAGTTCGGTGGATGATTCGTCAAGTGATTAAGAAAAGTTACCCGGTCGATGATACGTGCTTTGATCAAACTGGAGCAAAAAAGAATGATACAGGACAGGGCAGAGTTGGAAAAGGAAAGTAAGTGGAGCCGCGGGGATAGCGCAGAACGAACGACACCTAAGGAGCTGATCCTTGCATGTTGTCAGATCCGATTCCGGCCGAAGGCGAAAAAGGGTATAACAGTGTTAATAGTGCGGTGAGTGTGGACTCACTTATTTTCTGTGACGAGTGTGAAATGTACCTGCGGATCAGTCTATAATCCGAAACGCGGTTCTCTAAGGAGGGAGCTGTCGAATCTTCCACCGGACGGAAGACACCATATGCCATCCGTCACCGCAACCCCAACGATTCCCCTGATCACGGTGGTGTCCCCCTGCCAACCTACAAGGCGTGAGGATAGACCAACCGTGCTGGTGAATCATTTGGCTGTACCATTGGCGACGCAATGATGAGCCCCAACGCACTCTATGTCTCCAAAAAAAAAAAGGATGAGGCGGACCGCCACCGCGCGTCATTACGAGAGAAGTCCAGGAGATCCTCCAGGGCTAGACCCTACACTTGAGTGGGATCCGTTGGATGATCAGTCCCTGCAGTTGTACAACAAAGGAGATGAGACGGACCCCGACGAAGAAGAAGGATTTCACCTGTGACGGCTTGAGGAACTCCGTGAATGGAAGGCTATCCGACAGGCACGGTTGGCCAATTCCTCCCAGAGGGACCCAAAGGAAGACAACACGCGCCACCCAGACGAGCAGCGCGACTCCATGCAGGTGGAAGACTATGTATCAGACGAAGAGCGGGAGCTTGAGGCGGATGAAGGGCCCGTCTTGCTCCATAAAGTCATGACGCCAGATGGAAGGACCGTTTACAAGGCAGTGGACATGATGCCAACGCAGGACGCACCGCGGCGCCTCGAGTTCTCTATCCCAAGGGTGTCCTCACCTGCACCTTCTGTCACCCATGGCGGGAATTGTGCAGACTTGGACGATGCCCAGGAGGACCAAGCAGAGGAGGAAGAAGTATCGTTGGATCACCCTTCGGTGCAGGCTTTACACACCCTGCATCAACTCGTCACCTTCTGTCCTCCGGCATTCCCCTCTCGCCCAACCGTTTGCCCTCGTCGACCGGCCTTGGACAGCGGTGTGTCTCCACCACGAACAGAGAGGAACTTGGAGGCGGTGGGAAAACGGCAAGGGGAAACCCGACGGGAAGGCCCATCTATCGTGACTTCACGTCGCACAGATGCTGGGCAACANAGCGTCGCGCCGCCGAGAAGTCCCAGCTCAAGGAGGAATCAATGCTTCATCCATGGTCGGACCCACCAGACAAGTACGAGCCTTGGGGGACACGCACATCCTAACAGGGGCTCCGTCAACCAAATATACCATACCACCTGTCCAGTCAAAGATGCAGTCATCTCATCATCAAGCAAGCAAGACGTTAGCCACACCTGTGGCAGGAATACTACAGCAAAGACCCCAAATGACGGGTGGTTCAACCGGACCTGGGCAAGGATCAGTGGCTCATGGAGGCAAGCAGTACACCGTATGAGTACAAGCGAGTTCAGCAAGACAGCACATGGGAAGTTCTGGACTGGGAGGAACCGATGCAGGACGTGCTCGACCAAGGGGAGCAGAAGTCGCTTCATCGGCTAGTACTAGGGCAGTTGGCCTGGTGCAAGCACATCGATTTCACATGGGGGCCCCGCCACGGGCGCAGGTGCTAATGATACCTCCATAGGAACTGACTTCGAACCCAGCGACAAAGGCTTCGTACACTCTCCCAAAGCTCGACGTCTTCAAGGGTGAACCAGAGGAGGACCCGGCCATGTGGCTGTTCAAGTTGGGCACTTGTCTCGATTATGGGTTGTTATCTCCTGACTACATTGTCCCAGCAGTGCACCTAGCGCTACAATGGAAAGCTTTGGAGTGGTTCACTGCACAGCATAAGGAACGTCCTTTTGCTGACTTTGATGATTTGACAAATAGGATGACCAAGCGTTTTGACCTCATGAGCCTCGAAGAAGCAGAGCTCCAGATTAGTACCATCGGCATGCACGTTGGAGAAAACATCAAGTTGCAAAACGACAAATTTACCAAGATCTCGGTGCGATGTGTCGACATACCCATTGCGCATGATTATGGAGTATTACTGGGATTCTCTTGTCCCGGCGATTGCTAGCACATTTGGATTTACGACATTTCAGCATACTGGACGCACTGAAGGAGGAAGCAGAATATAAGCAAATGGAAATCAAACGACAAGCGGCTTGAGAACAGTTTGCTCCAAAAGAACATGTGGCGCCCACTGTTCGCATGCCTGCATGAGCTTGAACACCCAATCCGATGAACCCCAATAACTACCCACTTGGGAGTTGCTGTGAATGCGTAGAATTAACCCATCGGCACCGAGAATGTCCCAACCCCACCCCAATGCCAGGCGTGCCACCCAGAGGAGGACAATACCAAGGATGCGGACCGGTTGGACCATGACCTGCCGCTGCACGGCAAGCTGTTGGTCCCAACATCACCGCCCTTGTGGCTGCGGCGTCCTCTTCGTCCATTATCGCATGTGCCCGCCTTCCAGCTGCGGCACACTTGCTTCATTTGTCAGTGTGGTAAGCCCGGGTTTCCTGACTCTGTAGCCTCACACTCTCATACGTTCCGCTCCGCTTGTTCGTCTCCACTCACTCGCGGCCAACACATGGTTGCTGCGGCTCACCACGCTGGCTTGCCCGCATCATACTGCCGTGGTCCTATCTTACTCAATCATCATCGGCCGGCCTTCACTACGCTGCGGCCCCTACCTCCTTCATCGCGCACGCACCTTTGGTGCTGCGCACACGCCAAGCACTGACAATATTCTACCAGCCGTGTTTCCTGAATTCCATCTTTTATGTCAACTTCATCATGCTGACCTGAGTATTGCTGCGGCACAGTCTAGGACGTAGCCCGCGCTTCGGCGATGCGGCTCGCCCCACGAGCTTGCCCGTGCCTCAGGAACGCACCAGACTCTATCCTCTAGTTCATCAGTGAGAATGTGGCCTCCTCCAGAATACTGACAGCTTATACCTGCAAGGTCATGCATAGTACACGTGCATTGTAATTGGGCACTCTGACCGTGGCTGACTCGTGTTACAGTTCGTAGAAGTTAAAGTCACGTGGATACATTTGTGGTCATGGTCAGTGGCACATGCAAACTTTGTCAAGGCATCACGCACAATAGCAAACCTGAGCCACCAGTGTTTTACCTTGTTTATACCTACAAGTTTATGCCTAGCACACGTGCACTGTGATTGGGCACTCTGACCGTGGCTGACTCGTGTCATGATTCATAGACGTTTAAGGTACTTGGATAAAATTGTGGTCATGGTCAGTTCCACATGCCAACTTTGTCAAGGGATTTTGCACAATAGCCACATCGAGCCACCGGTATTCTACCTTGTTTGTTCCCGCAAGATCATGCATAGTACATGTGCACTGTGATTGGACACTCTCACCGTGGCTGACTCATGTTACAAGTCCTAGAAGTTAGAATCACTCGGACAAATTTGTGATCATGGTCAGTGGCACATGCCAACTTTGTCAAGGCATTATCCACAATAGCCACACCGAGCCACCAGTATTCTACCTTGTTTATACCTGCAAGGTCATGCCTAGTACACGTGCACTGTGATTGGGCACTCTGAACGTGGCTGACTCGTGTCATGATTCATAGCTGTTTAAGGTACTTGGATAAATCTGTGGTCATGGTCAGTGGCACAGGCCAACTTGTCAAGTTATTGCATACAATAGCCGTGCCAAGTGACCAGTTTTTTTACCTTGTTCATACCAGCAAGGTCATGCATAGAACATGTGCACTGTGAGTGTTAACTCTGACCGTGGCTGACTCGTGTTACGATTCGTAGAAGTTAAAGTCACTTGGATATGTTTGTGGTCATGGTCAGTGCCACATGCCAACTTTGTCAATGCATCGCACACAAAAGCCGCACCGAGCCACCAGTGCTTTACCTTGTTTATACCTGCAACGTTATGCTTAGCACACGTGCACTGTGATTGGGTACTCTGACTGTGGCTGACTCATGCGATGATTCATAGAAGTTAAAGTCACTTGGTTATCTTTGTGGTCATGGTTAGTTGCACAGGCCAACTTTGTCAAGGCATTGCGCACAAAAGCCACACCGAGCCACCAGTATTCTACCTTGTTTGTTCCTGCAAGATCATGCATAGTACATGTGCACTGTGATTGGGCAATCTGACCGTGGCTAGCTCGTGTTACAATTCGTAGAAGTTACAGTCACTTGGATAAATTTGTGGTCATGGTCAGTGGCACATGCCAACTTTGTGAAGGCATTGCACACAATAGCCACACCAAGCCACCGGTTTTTTACCTTGTTTGTACCTGCAAGGTTATGCATATTACAGGTGCACTGTGATTGGGCACTCTGACCGTGGCTGACTCATGTGCTGATTCATAGAAGTTCAAGTCACTTGGTTAACTTTGTTGTCACGGTCAGCTGCACAGGCCAACTTTGTCAAGGCATTGCGCACAATAGCGACACCAAGCCACCGGGTTTTTACCTTGTTTATACCTGCAAGATCATGCATAGTTCATGTGCCCTGTAATTAGGCACTCTGACCATGGCTGACTCATGTTACAATTGGTAGAAGTTAAAGTCACGTGGGTACGTTTGTAGTCATGGTCAGTGGCACATGCCAACTTTGTCAAGGCATCGCGCACAATAGCCGCACTGAGCCACCACTGTTTTACCTTGTTTATACCTGCAAGCTTATGCCTAGCACACGTTCACTGTGATTGGGTACTCTGACCATGGCTGACTCGCGTGATGATTCATAGACGTTTAAGGTACTTGGATAGACTTGCGGTCATGGTCAGTTGCACATGCCAACTTTGTCAGGGAATAGGGCACAATAGCCACGCCACGCCACCGGTTTGTTTACCTTGTTTATACCTGCAAGGTCATGCATATTAGATGTGCACTGTGATTGGGCACTCTGACCGTGGCTGACTCACGTTACGATGCGTAGAAGTTAAAGTCACTTGCTATTCTTTGTGGTCATGGTCAGTGGCACATGCCAACTTTGTCAAGGCATTGCGCACAATAGCCACACCAAACCACCAATTTCTTACCTTGTTTATATCTGCGAGGTCATGCGTAGTACACTTGCACTGTGATTGGGTACTCTGACTGTAGCAGAATCATGTGATAACTCATAGAAGTTGAAGTCACTAGGTAAACTTTATGGTCATGGTCAGTGGGACACGCCAACTTTGTCAAGGTATTACGCACAATAGTCACACCGAGCCACCGGGTTTTTACCTTATTTATACCTGAGAGGTCATGCATAGTACATGTGCACTGTAATTGGGCACTCTGACCGTGGCTGACTCATGTTACAATTCGTAGAACTTAAAGTCACTTGGTAAATCTTCTGGTAATGGTTAGTGACACATGCCAACTTTGTCAAGGCATTGCGCACAATAGCCACACCAAGCCACCAGTATTCTACCGTGTTTATACCTGCTAGGTCATGCATAGTACATGTACACTGTGGTTGAGCACTCTGACCGTGGCTGACGCGTGCTCCGATTTGTCGAAGTTATAAGTACTTGGTTAACTTTGTGGTCATGGTCAGTTGCACATGCCAACTTTGTCAAGGCATTGCGCACAACAGAAACACGAAGACACCGGTTCTTTACCTTGTATATACCTGCGTGAGAAGCTGATTGGGTACGCAGCACAGGCCATGAGCTTGACTACTGCCATCTGGCAGCTCTTGTTCCCGGCTGCCTCACAATGAGGCCTCACGGACGTTTGAACCATACTAGCCATCCGGTTAACATCCACCAGCCGAACTGTCTGCGGCTGCTACTGGTACAACTGCAGCTGCTGCTGGTACGCCGGCGGCTGTTGCAGGTACACCTGTGGCTGTTGCTGGTACACCTGCTGCTGCTGGTGCAGCAGCAGCTGCTGCTGCTGCTGCTGCCCACGAAGGTCTGCTGCTCTGAGGAGTGCTACGTCTTGCTGCCGCCTTATCTGTTGGTCAATGGAGCTCATGCCAGCAGACTCCATGCCTGGACCGACACCGGTTGCATCACCCTCATCATGTCCACTTGGTAGGCCAGCTCGGCGCTGAGTCTCCTGTCGCTGCAAGCTCTCCGCCAAATTAACCCATTTCACAGGCTTGCTGCTTGTACCCCATGAATCCCCGAGGCCGTTGTACAGATGGGGGCAAGCAGGTTTCCAGTCGGCTGTTGGACGAGGGGCCCTCTCAAGGCCAAGAACGTCTTTGGCGTGAGGCGGTGGGAACGGGCACGTGGCCATGTTGCCGTTTGGGATACCGAAATGCCACTGACCATGACCACAAAGTTAACTTAGTGACTTCAACTTCTACGAATCGTAACACGAGTCAGCCACGGTCAGAGTACTCAATCATCATGCACATATAATATGCATGACCGTGCAGGTATAAACAAGTTGCAAAACCGGTCGCTTGGCACGGCCATTGTGCGCAATGCCTTGACAAATTTGGCATGTGCCACTGACCATGACCACAAAGTTTACCAAGTACCTTAATCGGCTATGAATCAAAACACGAGTCAGCCACGGTCAGAGTGTCCAATCACAGTATAGATATATTGCGCATGACCTTGCAGGTATGAACAAGGTAGAATACTGGTGGCTCAGTGTGGCTATTGTGTGCAATTCCTTGACAGAGTTGGCATGTGCCACTGACCATGACCACACATGTATCCAAGTGACTTTTACTTCTATTGATCATAACACAAGTTAGCCAATGTCAAAGTGTCCAATCACAGTGCATATGTACTATGCATGATCTTGCAGGTGCAAAAAAGGTAGAATACTGGTGGCTTGGTGTGGCTATTGTGCGCAATGCCTTGACAAAGTTGGCATGTGCCACTGACCATGACCACAAAGTTTACCAAGTGACTTTAACCTCTACGAATCATAACACAAGTCAACCACGGTCAGAGTATCCAATTACAGTGCACACCTAATATGCATGACATTGCAGGTATAAACAGGGTAAAAGACCGGTGTCTTGGCACGGCTATTGTGCGCAATGCCTTGACAAGGTCGGCAAGTGCCACTGACCATGACGACAAAGTTTACCAAGTGACATAAACGTATACGAATCGTAACAGGAGTCATCCACAGTCAGTGTGCCCAATCACAGTTTAGATGTACCAAGCATGACCTTGCAGGTATAAACAAGGCAAAAAACCCATGGCTTGGCACCGCTATTATGCGAAATGCCTTGACAAAGTTGGCATGTGCTACTGACCATGACCACAAGTTTTACCAAGTACCTTAAACGGCTATGTATTATAACACAATTCAGCCACGGTCAGAGTGTCCAATCGCAGTGAAGATACACTGGGCATGACCTTACAGGTATGAACAAGGTAGAATTCTGATGGCTTGGAATGGCTATTGTGTGCAATGCCTTGACAAAGTTGGCATGTGCCACTGACCATGACCACAATTGTATCCAAGTGACTTTTACTTCTATTGATCATAACACGAGTCAGCCACGGTCAGAGTGTCCAATCACAGTGCAGATTTACTAGGCATGACCTTGCAGGTGCAAATAAGGTAGAATAATGGTAGCTCGGTATGGCTATTGTGCGCAATGCCTTGACGAAGTTGGCATGTGCCACTGACCATGACCACAAAGTTTACCAAGTGACTTTTACTTCTACGAATCGTAATACGAGTCAGCTACGGTCAGAGTGTCCAATCACAGCGCATAACTAATATGCATGACCTTGCAGGTATAAACAAGTAAAAAAACCAGTGGCTTGGCATGGCTATTGTGCGCAATGCCTTGACAAAGTTGGCATGTGCCACTGACCATGACCACAAAGTTTACCAAGTACCTTAAACGGCTATGAATCATAACACGAGTCAGCCACAGTCAGAGTGTCCAATCATAGTGCATACATACTGTGCATGACCTCACAGGTATGAACAAGGTAGAGTACTGGTGGCTCGGTGTGGCTATTGTGCGCAATGCCTTGACAAAGTTTGCATGTGCCACTGACCGTGACCACAAACGTATCCAAGTGACTTTTACTTGTATTGATCATAACACGAGTCAGCCACGGTCAGAGTGTTGAATCACAGTGCAGATGTAGTAGGCATGATCTTGCAGGTGCAAACAAGGTAGAATACTGGTGGCTTGGTGTGGCTATTGTGCGCAATACCTTGACAAAGTTGGCATGTGCCACTGACCATGACCACAAAGTTTACCAAGAGACTTTAACTTCTACGAATCATAACACGGGTCAGCCACACTCAGAGTACCCAATCACAGTGCACATCTAATATGCATGACCTTGCAGGTATAAACAGGGTTAAAAACCGGTGTCTTGGCGCCGCTATTGTGCGCAATGCCTAGACAAAGTTGGCATGTGCCACTGACCATGACCACAAAATATTACCAAGTGTCTTTAACTTGTACGAATCGTAACACGAGTTAGCCACATTCAGAGTGCCCAATCAAAGTTCAGATGTACTAGGCTTGAGGTTGCAAGTATAAACAAGGTAAAAAACCGGTGGCTTGGCACAGCTATTGTGCGTAATGCCTTGACAAAGTTGGCATGTGCCACTGACCATGACCACAAAGTTTACCTAGTACCTTAAACGGCTATGAATCATAACACGGGTCACCCACAGTCAGAGTGTCCTATCACAGTGCAGATATACTGGGCAAGACCTTACAGGTCTAAACAAGGTAGAATACTGGTGGCTCTGTGTGGTTATTGTGTGCAATTCCTTGACAAAGTTGGCATGTGCCACTGACCATGACCACAAATGTATCCAAGTGACTTTTACTTGTATTGATCATAACACGAGTCAGCCACGGTCAGAGTGTCCAATCACAGTGCAGATGTACTAGGCATGATCTTGCAGGTGCAAACAAGGTAATATACTAGTGGCTGAGTGTGGCTATTGTGCGCAATGCCTTGACCTAGTTGGCATTTTCCACTGACCATGACCACAAAGTTTACCAAGTGACGTTAACTTCTATGAATCGTAACACGAGTCAGCCACAGTCAGAGTGCCCAATCACAGTTCAGATGTACTAGGCATGACCTTACAGGTATAAATAAGGTAAGCAATCGGTGGCTTGGCATGGCTATTGTGCGCAATGCCTTGACAAAGCTAGCATGTGCCACAGACCATGACCACAGAGTTTACCAAGTACCTTAAACCGTTATGAACCATGACACAAGTGAGCAACAGCCGGAGTGTCCAATCACAGTGAAGATATACTGGGCATGACCTTGCATGTATAAAGAAGGTAGAATACTGGTGGCTCGGTGGGGCTATTGTGCGCAATGCATTAACAAGGTTAGCATGTGCCACTGACCATGACCAGAAATGTAACTAAGTGACTTTTAATTCTATTGATCATAACACAAGTCAGCCACGGTCAGAGTGTCCAATCACAGTGCAGATGTACTAGGCATGACCTTGCAGGTGCAAATAAGGTAGAATACTGGTGGCTCGACATGGCTATTGTGTGCAATGCCTTGACGAAGTTGGCATGTGCCACTGACCATGACCAGAATGATTACCAAGTGACTTTAACTTCTACCAATCGTAATACGAGTCAGCCACGGTCAGAGTACCCATTCACAGTGCACATATAGTATGCATAATCTTGCAGGTATAAACAGGTTAAAAAACCAGTGGCTTGGCATGTGTATTGTGCGCAATGCCTTGACAAAGTTGGCATGTGCCACTGACCATGACCACGAAGTTTACCAAGTACCTTAAACGGCTATAAATCATATCACAAGTCAGCCACATTCAGAGTGTCCAATCATAGTGCAGATAAACTGCGCATGACCTCACAGGTATGAACAAGGTAGAGTACTGGTGGCTCGGCGTCGCTATTGTGCGCAATGCCTTGACAAAGTTGGCACGTGTCAATGACCATTGCCACAAATGTATCCAAGCGACGTTTACTTATATTGATCATAACACGAGTCAGCCACGGTCAGAGTGTCCAATCACAGTGCAGATGTACTAGGCATGATCTTGCAGGTGCACACAAGGTAGAATACTGGTGGCTTGGTGTGGCTATTGTGCGCAATGCCTTGACAAAGTTGGCATGTACCACTGCCCATGACCACAAAGTTTACTAAGTGACTTTAATTTCTATGAATCATAACACGAGTCAGCCAAAGTCAGAGTTCCCAATCACACTGCACATATAATATCCATGACCTTGCAGGTATAAACAGGGTTAAAAACCGGTGTATTGGCACGGCTATTGTGCGCAATGCCTTGAAGAAAGTTGGTATGTGCCACTGACCATGACCACAAAGTTTACCAAGTGACTTTAACTTGTACAAATCGTAACACAAGTCAGCCACTGTCAGAGTGCCCAATCACAGTTCAGATTTACTAGGCATGAGCTTGCAGGTATAAACAAGGTTAAAAACGGGTGGCTTGGCACGGCTATTGTGCGCAATGCCTTGATAAAATTGGCATGTGCCACTGACCATGACCACAAAGTTTACCAAGTACCTTCAACGGCTATGAATCATAACACGGGTCAGCCACATTCAGAGTGTCCAATCACAGTGAAAATATACTGAACATGACCTTAGAGGTATAAACAAGGTAGAATACTGGTGGCTCGGTGTGGTTATTAAGTGCAATTCCTTGACAAAGTTGGCATGTGCCACTGACCATGACCACAAATGTATCCAAGTGACTTTTACTTCCATTGATCATAACACGAGTCAGCCATGATCAGAGTGTCCAATCACAGTGCATATGTACTAGGCATGATCTTGCAGGTGCAAACAAGGTAGAATACTGGTGGCTCGGTGTGGCTAACGTGCGCAATGCCTTGACCAAGTTGGCATGTGCCACTGACCATGACCACAAAGTTTACCAAGTGACATTAACTTCTATGAATCGTAACACGAGTCAGCCACAGTCAGAGTGCCCAATCACAGTTCACATGTACTATGCATGACCTTACAGGTATAAACAAGGTAAAAACCCGGTGGCTTGGCATGGCTATTGTACGCAATGCCTTCACAAAGCTGGCATGTGCCACAGACCATGACCACAAAGTTTACCAAGTACCTTAAACGGTTATGAATCATAACACGAGTCAGCCACAGTCAGAGTGTCCAATCACAGTGCAGATATACTGGGCATGACCTTACAGGTATAAACAAGGTAGAATACTGGTGGCTCGGTGTGGCTATTGTGCGCAATGCCTTGACGAAGTTGGCATGTGCCACTGACCATGACCACAAAGTTTACCAAGTGACTCTAACTTCTACGAATCATAAGACTAGTCAGCCACGGTCAGAGTGACAAATCATTGTGCACATATAACATGCATGACATTGCAGGTGTAAACAAGTTTAAAAACCGGTGGCTTGGCACGGCTATTGTGCGCAATGCCTTGACAAAGTTGGCATGTGCCACTGACAGTGACCACAAAGTTTACCAAGTTTTTTAAACAGCTATGAATCATAACACGAGTAAGCCACGGTCAGAGTGTCCAATCACAATGCAGATACTGCGCATGACCTTGTATGTATAAACAAGGTAGAATACTGGTGGCTCGGTGTGGCTATTGTGCGCAATGCCTTGGCAATGTTGGCATGTGCCACTGACCATGACCACAGATGTATCCAAGTGACTTTTACTTCTATTCATCTTAACACGAGTCAGCCACTGTCAAATTGTCAAATCACAGTGCAGATGTACTAGGCATGAAATTGCAGATGCAGAAAAGGTAGAATACTGGTGGATCGGTGTGGCTACAGTGTGCAATGCCTTTAACATGTCGGCATGTGCCACTGACCATGACCACGAAGTTTACCAAGTGACTTTAACCTCTAGGAATCATAACACGAGTCAGCCACGGTCAGAGTACCCAATCACAGTGCACATCAAATATGCATGACCTTGCAGGTATAAACAGGGTAAAAAACCGGTGTCTTGGCACGGCTATTGTGCGCAATGCCTTGACAAGGTTGGCATGTGCCACTGACTATGACGACAAAGTTTATCAAGTGACTTTAACTTCTACATATCGTAACAGGAGTCATCCACAGTCAGAGTGCCCAATCACAGTTGAGATGTACTAGGCATGACCTTGCAGGTATGAACAAGATAAAAAACCCGTGGCTTGGCACGACTATTGTGCGCAATGCCTTGACAAAATTGGCATATGCCCCTGACCATGACCACAAAGTGTACCAAGTACCTTAAACGGCTATTAATTATAACACAAGTCAGCCACGGTCAGAGTGTCCAATCACAGTGCAGATATACTGGACACGACCTTACAGGTGTGAACAAGGTAGAATTCAAGTGGCTCGGCGTGGCTATTGTGCGCAATGCCTTGACAAAGTTGGTATGTGCCACTGACCATGACCACATGTGTATCCAAGTGACTTTTAATTCTATTGATCATAACACGAGTTAGCCACAGTCAGAGTGTCCAATCAGAGTGCAGATGTACAAGGCATGACCTTGCGGGTGCAAACAAAGTAGAATACTGGTCGCTCGACGTGGCTATTGTGCGCAATGCCTTGACAAAGTTGGCATGTGCCACTAACCATGGCCACAAAGTTTACCAAGTGACTTTAACTTCTACGAATCGTAACACAAGTCAGCCATGGTCAGAGTGACCAATCATTGTGCACATATAACATGCATGACATTGCAGGTATAAACAAGTTAAAAAACTGGTGGCTTGGCACGGCTATTGTGCGCAATGCCTTGACAAAATTGGCATGTGCCACTGACCATGACCACAAAGCTTACCAAGTACCTAAAACGGCTCTGAATCATAACATGAGTCAGCCACGGCCAGAGTGTCCTATCACAGTGCAGATGTACTAGGCACGATCTTGCAGGTGCAAACAAGGGAGAATACTGGTAGCTTTGTGTGGCTATTGTGCGCAATGCCTTGACAAAGTTGGCATGTGCCACTGATCATGACCACAAAGTTTACCAAGTGACTTAAACGTCTATGAATTGTAACACGAGTCAGCCGCAGTCAGAGTGCCCGATCACAGTCCAGATGTACTAGGCATGACCTTGCAGGTATAAACAAGGTAAAAAACTGGTAGCTTGGCATGGCTATTGTGCGCAATGCCTTGACAAAGTTGGCATGTGCCACTGACCATGGCCACAAAGTTCACAAAGTACCTTCAACGGCTATGAATCATAACACGAGTCAGCCACGGTCAGAGTGTCCAATCACAGTGCAGATATACTAGGCATGACCTTACTGTCAGAAGAGTAGAGACACGAGAGTGGCGGTAGCAGAAGCAAGCACAAGCAATGGGCAGGCACGTGCACGTCAGCAGAGTGACACAAGCGAGAGCGGTCCGAGGAGCTAGTCGCGAGAGCAGGTAGAGTCTGAGAAGCGAGGTAGCCGAGGTAGACAGCTTGATGTGAAAGAGAGTGCTTGCGGAGAGAGTGATGGATGGGGGAGTGTGGGAGCTGAGAAAAGGAGCGAGAGTGACGAAGCGAAGCGTTGAGAGGTGGCGAGGACAAGAAATGCGAGGGACGAGCAGGGCGAAGACACGGCGGCGAAGCCGCGGAACCAAAGGGGAACAGGATGTGCATAAATGTTCTGGTTAACTCGAGGGAATGAACATCCTCGATATAAAAGGTCAGAACAGGACAAATGAACAAGGCAACAGCTTCTTTCCACTAGCCGGACGTGGGTGACAGGTGTCACTTTATTAGGGGATAACTTGGCTGACGGGTCCCAACGGTCGCCTGACCAGAGAGCCGTTAGTCAAGGTGGGTCAGTCGGTGTACTTGAACCATTATTGAGAGCGAGGTTTTCTTTCTCTTGTCAAGGCTTCATTTCTGACACCCCCCTTGAAGCTTGACAAGAGATAAGCGAGCAGAGAAGATCACGGGTAGTAGCGCTCCCAGTATTCCACTCCATTAGAGGATGTGGGAGATTGGGAAGTATGAGGCCATTCTTCGATGGCTCGAAGTTGTGCTTCTTCTTCCATTCTCCTCTGATCTTTGATGTATGGTTGCAGCTGGA
Source organism: Penium margaritaceum (assembly GCA_023375785.1). Classification (NCBI taxonomy): domain Eukaryota; kingdom Viridiplantae; phylum Streptophyta; class Zygnematophyceae; order Desmidiales; family Peniaceae; genus Penium; species Penium margaritaceum. Next base: position 317,320 of record SZWC01000270.1, on the reverse strand, counting down.
ATTGTCGTTCCTCCAGGAGTTCACTGTATGGGGGAGGGTCAAGGGCTGCTGGATGAGGGTCATGGGGTTCAGCTCCTCTGCTTGAGCAGTAGTCCCTGAGAGCTTGTTTGGTCCGGAAGACAGCCTGATGACGATGAGCTATAATGATAGGGTGGAATTCGTCGTATGTGCTCATGTAGATAAGTCCTCGCAGTTGAGTTTGGGCAGTCCCGTACTCTCTTCTTCCACGTGCAATTCTGCGGGCTTCTCTGCTTCCAACATTATGTCTACACCTGCAAGGTCATGCATATTAGATGTGCGCTGTGATTGGGCACTCTGACCGTGGCTGACTCGTGTTGCGATTCGTAGAAGTTAAAGTCATTTGGTACACGTTGTGGTCATGGTATGTGGCTCATGCCAACTTTTTCAAGGCATTGCGCATAATAGCCAAACCAAGCCACCAGTATTGTGCCTTGTGTATACCTGTAAGGTCATGCACTGCATATCTACACTGTGATTGCACACTCTGACCGTGGATGACTTGTGTTATGATCGATAGAACTAAATGCCACTTGGATACACTTGTGGTCATGGTCAGTGGAACATGCCAACTTTGTCAAGGCAATGTGCACAAAAGCCACACCAAGCATCCAGTATTATACCTTGTTTATACCAGCAAGATCATTCCTATTACATCTGCACTGTGATTGGACACTCTGACCGTGGCTGACTCGTGTTATGATCAATAGAAGTAAATGTCACTTGGATACATTTGTGGTCATGGTCAGTGGCACATGCCAACTTTGTCATAGCAATGCGCACAAGAGCCATGCCAAGCCACTGGTTTTTTACCTTGTTTGTAAATGCAAGGTCATGCATATTAGATGTGCACTGTGATTGGGCACTCTGATTGTGGCTGACTCGTGTTACAATTCATTGAAGCTAAAGTCACTTGGTAAACGTTGTGGTCATGGTCAGTAGCACATGCCAACTTTTTCAAGGCATTGCGCACAATAGCCACACCGAGCTACCAGCATTCTACCTTGTTTGAACCTGCAAGATCATTCCTATTACTTTTGCAATGTGACTGGACACTCTGACTGTGGCTGACTCGTGTTGTGATCAATAGGAGTAAACATCACTTGGATACATTTGTGGTCATGGTCTGTGGCACGTGCCAACTTTGTCAAGGCATTGCGCACAATAGCCACACCGAGCTACCAGCATTCTACCTTGTTTGAACCTGCAAGATCATTCCTATTACTTTTGCAATGTGACTGGACACTCTGACTGTGGCTGACTCGTGTTGTGATCAATAGGAGTAAACATCACTTGGATACATTTGTGGTCATGGTCTGTGGCACGTGCCAACTTTGTCAAGGCATTGCGCACAATAGCCACACCGAGCTACCAGCATTCTACCTTGTTTGAACCTGCAAGATCATTCCTATTACTTTTGCAATGTGACTGGACACTCTGACTGTGGCTGACTCGTGTTGTGATCAATAGGAGTAAACATCACTTGGATACATTTGTGGTCATGGTCTGTGGCACGTGCCAACTTTGTCAAGGTATTGCACACAATAGCCACATTGAGCCACCCGTATCATACCTTGTTTACACCTGTAACGTCATGCCCAGTATATCTGTACTGTGATTGGACACTCTGACCGCGACTGACTCGTGTTATGATTCATAGCCGTTTAAGGTATTTGGTAAACTTTGTGGTCATGGTCAGTGGCACGTGCCAACTTTGTCAAGGCATTGTGCACAATAGCCATGCCAAGACACCAGTTTCTTACCCTGTTTATACCTGCAAGGTAATGCATATTAGACGTGCACTGTGATTGGGCACTCCGACTGTGGCTGACACGTGGTACGACTCAAAGACGTTTAACTCACATGGTAAACCTTGTGGTCATGGTCAGTGGCACATGCCAACTTTGTCAAGGCATTGCGCACAATAGCCACACTGAGCAACCAGTTTTCTACCTTGTTTATGCCTACAAGGTCATGCCTAACATATCTGCACAGTGATTGGACACTCTGACCATGACTGACTCGTGTTATGATCAATAGAAGTAAAAGTCACTTGGATACATTTGTGGTCTTGGTCAGTGGCACATGCCAACCTTGTCAAGGCATTGCGCACAGTAGCCACACCGAGCCACCAGTATTCTACCTTGTTTGCACCTGCAAGGTCATGCCCAGCATATCTGCAATGTGAGTGGACAATCTGACCGTGGCCAATTCGTGTTATGATTCATAGCCGTTTAAGGTACTTGGTAAACTTTGTGGTCATGGTCAGTGGCCCATGCCAACTTTGTCAAGGCATTGCGCACAATAGCCGTGCCAAGACACCGGGTTTTTACCCTGTCTATACCTGGAAGGTCATGCATATTAGATGTACACTGTGATTGGGCACTCCGACTGTGGCTGACACGTGTTACAATTCACATAAGTTAAAGTCACTTGGTAAACTTTGTGGTCATGGTCAGTGCCAACCTTGTCAAGGCACTGTGCACAATAGCCACACAAAGCCACCAGTATTCTACCTTATTTATAACTACAAGATTATGCACAGTACATGTGCACTGTGATTGGACACTCTGACCGTGGCTGACTCGTGTTATGATTCATATCCGTTTAAGGTACTTGGTAAACTTTGTGGTCATGGTGAGTGCCACATGCCAACTTTGTCAAGGCATTGCGCAGAATAGCCGTGCCACGCCACAGGTTTTTTACCTTGTTTATACCTGCAATGTCATGTGAAGTACATCGAAACTATGATTGGACGCTCTGACCGTGGCTGACTCGTGTTACGATTCGTAGAAGTTAAACTCACTTGGTAAACTTTGTGGTCATGGTCAGTGGCACATGCCGACTTTGTCAAGGCATTGCGCACAACAGCCACACCGAGCCAACCATATTCTACCTTGTTTGAACCTGAAAGACCATGCCTAGTACATCTGCACTGTGATTGGACACTCTGACTGTGGCTGACTTGTGTTATGATCAATTGAAATAAAAGTCACTTGGATACATTTGTGGTCATGGGTAGTGACACGTGCCAACTTTATCAAGGCATTGTGCAAAATAGCCACACCGAGCCACCAGTATTCTACCTTCTTTATACCTGTAAGGTCCTGCCCAGTATACCTGCACTGTGATTGGACACTCTAACCGTGGCTGACTCGTGTTATGATTCATAGCCGCTTAAGGTACTTGGTAAACTTTGTGGTCATTGTCAGTGGCACATGCCAAGTTTGTCAAGGCATTGCGCACAATAGCCGTGCCAAGACACCAGTTTTTTCCCTTGTTTACACCTGCAAGGTCATGCATATCATATGTTCGCTGTGATTGGGCACTCTGACCGTGGCTGACTCGTGTTACGATTCGTATAACTTAAAGTCTCTTGGAAATCTTTGTGGTCATGGTCTGTGGCACATGCCAACTTTGTCAGGGCATTGCGCACAATAGCCTCCGAGCCACCAGTATTGTACCTTGTTTATACCTGTAAGGTCATGCCCTGTATATCTACACTGTGATTGCACACTCTGACAGTGGCTGACTCGTATTATGATCAATAGAAGTAAATGTCACTTTGATACATTTGTGGTCATGGTCAGTGGCACATGCCAACGTTTTCAAGGCATTGCGCACAATAGCCACACCCAGCTACCAGTATTCTACCGTGTTTGAACCTGTAAGATCATTCCTAGTACTTTTGCACTGTGATTGGACACTCTGACCGTGGCTGACTCGTGTTATGATTCATGGCCGTTTAATGTACTTGGTAAACTTTGTGGTCATGGTCAGTGGCACATGCCAACTTTGTCAAGGCATTGCTCACAATAGCCACACCGAGTCACCAGTATTCTACCTTGTTTGCACGTGCTAGATCATCCCTAGTACATCTGCACTATGATTGGACACTCTGACCGTGGCGGACTCGTGTTATGATCAATAGAAGTAAAAGTCACTAGGATATATTTGTGGTCATGGTCAGTGGCACATGCCAACGTTTTCAAGGCATTCCACACAATAGCCACACCGAGCCACCAGTATTCTACCTTGTTTGAACTTGCAAGATCATGCCTAGTACGTCAGCACTGTGATTGGACACTCTGACCGTGGTTGACTCGTGTTATGATTCATAGCCGTTTAAGGTACTTGGTAAACTTTGTGGTCATGGTCAGTGCCACATGCCAGCTTTGTCAAGGCATTGCGCACAGTAGCCGTGCCAAGCCAGCGGTGTTTTACCTTTTATATACCTACAATTTAATGCCTAGTACATATGAACTGTGATTGGGCACTCTGACTGTGGCTGAATCGTGTTACAATTCGTAGATGTTAAAGTCACTTGGTAAACCTTGTGGTCATGGTCAGTGGCACATGCCAACTTTGTCAAGGCATTGCACATAATAGCCATGCCAAGCCACAAGTATTCTACCTTTTTTGAACTTGTAAGATCATGCCTAGTGCATCTGCAATGTGATAGGACACTCTGACCGTGGCTGACTCGTGTTATGATCAATAGAAGTAAACGTCACTTGGATACATTTGTGGTAATGGTCAGTGGTACATGCCAACTTTGTCAAGGCACTGCGCACAATAGGCACACCGAGCCACTAGTTTTCTACCTTGTTTATACCTGCAGGATCATGCCGAGTACATGTGCACTGTGATTGGATACTCTGACCGTGGCTGACTCGTGTTATGATCAATATAAGTAAAAGTCACTTGGATACATCCGTGGTCATGGGCAGTGGCACATAACAACTTTGTCAAGGCATTGCGCACAATAGCCACTCCGAGCCACCCATTTTCTACCTTGTTTGTACTTGCATGGTCATGCCTAATTCACCTGCACTGTGATCGGACACTCTGACCGTGGCTGACTCGTGTTATGATTCATAGCCGTGTGAGGTACTTGGTATACTTTGTGGTCATGGTAACTGGCACATGCCAACATTGTCAAGGCATTGCGCGCAATAGACGTGCCAAGCCACCGGTTTTTCACCTTTTTTATACCTGCAAGGTCATGCATGTTAGATGTGCACTGTGACTGGGTACTCTAACCGTGGCTGACTCATGTTACGATTCGTAGAAGTTAAAGTCACCTGGAAAACGTTGTGGTCTTGGTCAGTGGCACATGCCGACATTGTCAAGGCATTGCGCAAAATAGCCACACCGAGCCACCAGTGTTCTACCTTGTTTGCACCTGCAAGATCATGCCTAGTAAATCTGCACTGTGATTGGACACTCGAACTGTGGGTGACTCCTGTTTTCATCAATAGAAGTAAATGTCACTTGGATACGTTTGTGGGCATGGTCAGTGGCACATGTCAACTTTGGCAAGACATTGCGCACAATAGCCACACCAAGCAACCTGTATTCCACCTTGTTTACACCTCGAAGGTCATGCCCAGTATATGTGCACTGTGATTGGACACTCTGACCGTGGCTGACTCGTGTTATGATTCATAGCCGTTAAAGGTACTTGGTAAATTTTGTGGTCATGGTCAGTGGCACATGCCAACTTTGTCAAGGCATTGCGCACAATAGCCATGCCATGCCACCGGTTTCTTACCTTATTTATGCCTGCAAGGTCATGCATATTGTATGTGCACTGTGATTGGGCACTCTGACTGTGGCTGACTCGTGTTACGATTACTGGAAGTTAAAGTAACTTGGTAAGCTTTGTGGTCATGGTCAGTGCCACATGCCAACTTTGTCAAGGCATTGCGCACAATAGCCACACCAAGCCACCAGTATTCTACCTTGTTTGCACCTGAAAGATCGAGCCTAGTACATGTGCACTGTGAGTGGGCACTCTGACTATGGCTGACTTGTGTTACGATTCGTAGAAGTAAAAGTCACTTTGTAAGCTTTGTGGTCATGGTCAGTGGCACATTCCAACTTTGTCAAGGCATTGCACGCAATAGCCACACCAAGCCATCAGTGTTCTACCTTGTTTGAACTCGCAAGATCATGCCTAGTTCATCTGCACTGTGGTCTGACACTCTGACCGTGGCTGACTCGTGTTATGATCAATAGAAGTACAAGTCACTTCGATACATTTGTGGTCATGATCAGTGGAACATGCCAACTTTGTCAAGGCATTGCGCACCATAGCCAAACCGAGCCACCCGTATTCTACCTTGTTTGTAGCTGCAAGGTTAAGCCCAGTATATCTGCACTATGATTGGACACTCTGACCGTGGCTGACTCGTGTTATGTTTTATAGCCGTTTAAGGTACTTGGTAAACATTGTGGACATGGTCAGTGGCACATGCCAGTTTTTTCAAGGCATTGCGCACAATAGCCATGCCAAGCCACCGGTTTTTAACCTTTTTTATACCTGCAAGGTCATGCCTAGTACATCTGAACTGTGATTTGGGCACTCTGACTGTGGCTGAATTGTGTTACTATTCGTAAAAGTTAAAGTCACTTGGTAAACTTTGTGGTCATGGTCAGTGGCACATGCCCACTTTGTCAAGGCATTGCTCACAATAGCCACACTGAGACACCAGTATTCTACCTTGTTTGCACTTGCAATATCATGCCTAGTACATATGTACTGTGATTGGAAACTCTGACCGTGGCTGACTCATGTTATGATCATTAGAAGTAAAAGTCACTTGGATACATTTGTGGTCATGGTCAGTCGCACATGCCAACTTTGTCAAGGCATTGCGCACAATAGCCACACCGAACCACCAGTACTCTACCTTGTTTATACCTATAACGTCATGCCCAGTATATCTACACTGTGATTGGACACTCAGACTGTGGCTGACTCATGTTATGATTCATATTCATTTAAGGTACTTGGTAAACGTTGTGGTCATGGTCAGTGGCACATGCCAACATTGTTAAGGCATTGCGCATAATAGACGTGCCAAGCCACCGGTTTTTTACCTTGTTTGTACCTGCAAGATCATGCCTAGTACATCTGAACTGTGATTGGGCACTCTGACTGTGGCTGATTCGTGTTACGATTCTTAGGAGTTAAAGTCACTTGGTAAACCTTGTGGTCATGGTCAGTGGCACATGCCAACTTTGTCAATGCATTGCGCACAATAGCCACACTGAGCCACCAGTATTCTACCTTGTTTATGCCTACAAGGTCATGCCTAGTATATCTGCACAGTGATTGGACACTCTGACCGTGACTGACTCGTGTTATGATCAAAAGAAGTAAAAGTCACTTGGATACATTTGTGGTCATGGTCAGTGGCACATGCCAACCTTGTCAAGGCATTGCGCACAATAGCCACACCAAGCCACTAGTATTCTACCTTGTTTGCACCTGCAAGGTCATGCCCAGTATATCTGCAACGTGAGTGGACACTCTGAGCGTGGCCAATTCGTGTTATGATTCATAGCCGTTTAAGGTACTTGGTAAACTTTGTGGTCATGGTCAGTGGCCCATGCCAACTTTGTCAAGGCATTGCGCACAATAGCCGTGCCAAGACACCGGTTTTTTACCCTCTTTGTACCTGCAAGGTCATCCCTAGTACATCTGAGTTGTGATTGGACACTCTGACTGTGGCTGACTCGTGTTACAATTCGGAGAAGTTAAAGTCACATGGTAAACTTTGTGGTCATGGTCTGTGGCACGTGCCAACTTTGTCAAGGCATTGCGCACAATAGCCGTGCCAAGCCACCGGTTTTTTACCTTGTTTGTACCTGCAAGATCATGCCTAGTACATCTGCACTGTGATTGGACACTCTGACCGTGGCTGACTCGTATTATGATCAATAGAAGTAAAAGTCACTTGGTTACATTTGTGGTCATGGCCAGTGGCACATGCCAAATTTGTCAATGCATTGCGCACAATAGCCACACTGAGCCACCAGTATTCTACCTTGTTTATGCCTACAAGGTCATGCCTAGTATATCTGCACAGTGATTGGACACTCTGACCGTGGCTGACTCGTATTATGATCAATAGAAGTAAAAGTCACTTGGATACATTTGTGGTCATGGTCAGTGGCACATGCCAACTTTGTCAACATTGCGCACAAAAGCCACACCGAGCCACCAGAATTGTACCTTGTTTATACCTGAAAGGTCATGCCCTGTATATCTACACTGTGATTGCACACTCTGACCGTGGCTGACTCGTATTATGATCAATAGAAGTAAATGTCACTTGGATACATTTGTGGTCATGGTCAGTGGCACATGCCAACTTTGTCAAGGCATTGCGCACAAAAGCCACACCGAGCAACCAGAATTCTACCTTGTTTGCACCTGCAAGATGATGCCTATTATATCTGCACTGTGATTGGACACTCTGACCATGGCTGGCTCGTGTTATGATCAATAGAAGTTAAAGTCACTTGGATATATTTGTGGTCATGATCAGTGGCACATGCCAACTTTGTCAAGGCATTGCGCACCATAGCCACATCGAGCCACCAGTATTCTATTCTGTTTGAACTTGCAAGGTCATGCCTAGTACATCTACAGTGTGATTGGACACTCAGACCATGGCTGACTCCTGTTATGATCAATAGAAGTAAAAGTCACTTGGTTACATTTGTGGTCATGGCCAGTGGCACATGCCAAATTTGTCAATGCATTGCGCACAATAGCCACACCGAGCCACCAGTACTCTACCTTGTCTATACCTGCAAGGTCATGCCTAGTATATCTGCACTGTGATTGGACACTCTGACCGTGGCTGACTCGTGTTATGATTCATAGCCGTTTCAGGTCCTTGGTAAACTTTGTGGTCATGGTCAGTGGCACATGCTAACTTTGTCAAGGCATTGGGCACAATAGCCGTGCCAAGACACTGTTTTTTTTACCCTGATTATACCTGCAAGGTCATGCATATTATATGTGCGCTGCGATTGGGCACGCTGACCGTGGCTGACTTGTGTTACGATTCATAGAAGTTAAAGTCACTTGGTAAACATTTGTGGTCATGGTCAGTGGCACATGCCAACTTTGTCAAGGCATTGCACACAATAGCCACATCAAGACACCAGTATTGTATCTTGTTTGAACCAGCAAGATCATGCCGAGAACATCTGCACTGTGATTGGCCACTCGGACCGTGGCTGACTCGTGTTATGATCAATAGAAGTAAAAGTCACTTGGATGCATTTGTGGTCATGGTCAGTGGCACATTCCAACTTTGTCTAGGTATTGCGCACAATAGCCACACCGAGCCACTGGTATTCTACTTTGCTTATACCTGCAAGATCATGCCTAGTACATCTGCACTGTGATTGGACACTCTGACCGTGGCTGACTCGTATTATGATCAATAGAAGTAAACGTCACTTGGATACATATGTGGTCATGGTCAGTGGCACATGCCATATTTGTCAAGGCATTGTGTACAACAGGCACACCGAGCCACCAGTATTCTAATTTGTTTATACCTGCAAGGTCATGCCCAGTATATTTGCACCTTGATTGGACACTCTGACCGTGGCTGACTCGTGTTACGATTCATAGCCGTTTAAGGTACTTGGTAAACTTTGTGGTCATGGTCAGTGGCACATGCCAACTTTGTCAAGGCATTGCACACAATAACCTTGCCAAGACACCGGTGTTTGACCCTGTAATGACCTGCAAGGTCATGCATATTAGATGTGCACTGTGATTGGGCACGCTGACCGTGGCTGACTCGTGTTACAATTCGTGGAAGTTAAAGTCACTTGGTAAACATTTGTGGTCATGGTCAGTTGCACATGCCAACTTTGTCAAGGCATTGTGCACAATAGCCACATCGAGCCACCAGCATTCAACCTTGTTTGAACCTGGAAGATTATGCCTAGAACATCTGCACTGTGATTGGACCCTCTGACCGTGGCTGACTCGTGTTATGATCAATAGAAGTGAAAGTCACTTGGATACATTTGTGGTCATGGTCAGTGGCACATGCCAACTTTGTCAAGGCATTGCGCACAATAGCCACACCTAGCCAATAGTATTATACCTTGTTTGCACCTGCAACATCATGCCTAGTACATATGCACTGTGATTGGACACTCTACCCGTGGCTGACTCGTGTTAATATTCATAACCGTTTCAGGTACTTGGTAGACATTGTGGTCATGGACAGAGGCACATGCCAACTTTGTGAAGGCATTGCGCACAGAAGCCGTGCCAAGCCACCAGTTTTTGACCTTGGTTATACGTGCAATGTGATGCCTAGTACATCTGAACCGTGACTGGGCACTCTGACTGTTGCTGACTCGTGTTACAACTCATATAAGTTATAGTCACTTGGTAAACATTGTGGTCATGGTCAGTGGCACATGCCAACATTGTCAAGGTATTGCGCACGATAGCCACAATGAGCCACCAGTATTCCACCTTGTTTGCACCTGCAAGATCATGCCTAGTACATCTGCACTGTGATTGGACACTCTGACAGTGGCTGACTTGTGTTATGATCAGTAGAGGTTAAAGTCACTTTGATACATTTGTAGTAATGGCCAGTGGCACATGCCAACTTTGTGAATGCATTGCGCACAATAGTCACACCGAGCCACCGGTTTTCTACCTTGTTTGTATCTGCAAGGTCATTTCCGGTATATCTGCACTGTGATTGGACACTCTGACCATGGCTGACTCGTGTTACGATTCATAGCCGTTTAAGGTAGCTGGTAAACTTTGTGGTCATGGTCAGTGGAACATGCCAACTTTGTCAAGGAATTGCGCACAGTAGCCGTGCCAAGCCACCGGTTTTTGACCTTGTTTATGCCTACAAGGTCATGCATAGTACATCTGAACCATTATTGGGTACTCTCACTGTGGCTGACTCGTATTACGATTCGTATAAGTTAAAGTCACTTGGTACACATTATGGTTATGGTCAGTGGCACATGCCAACTTTGTCAAGGCATTGTGCACAATAGCCACAACGAGCCACCAGTATTATACCTTGTTTGCACCTACAAGATCATGGCTAGTACATGTGCACTGTGATTGGACACTCTCACCGTGACTGACTCGTGTTATGGTTCATAGCCATTTAAGGTACTTCGTAAACTTTGTGGTCATGGTCAGTGGCACATGCCAACATTGTGAATGCATTGCGCACAATAGCCGTGCCAAGCCACCGTTTTTTAACCTTGTTTATACCTGTAAGGTCATGCACATTAGATGCGTACTGTGACTGGGCACTCTGACCGTGGCTGACTCGTGTTACGATTCGTAGAAGTTAACGTCACGTGGAGAATTTTGTGGACATGGTCAGTGGCACATGCCAGCTTTGTCAAGGCATTGCGCACAATAGCCGTGCCAAGCCACCGGTTTTGTACCTTAATCATACCTGCAAGGTCATGCATACTATATGTGTACTGTGATTGGGCACTCTGACCATGGCTGACTCGTGTTACGATTTGTAGAAGTGAAAGTCACTTTGTAAACGTTGTGGTTATCCGGTGGCAAATGCCGCCTTTGTCTAGGCATTGCGTACAATAGCCACACCGAGCCACCAGTATTCTACCTTGTCTATACCTTCAAGATGATGCCTATTAAATCTGCACTATGATTGGACACTCTGACTATGACTGGCTCGTGTTATGATCAATAGAAGTAAAAGTCAATTGGATACATTTGTGGTCATGGTCAGTGGCACATGCCAGCTTTGTCAAGGCATTGCGCACATTAGCCGTGCCAAGCCACCGGGTTTTTACCTTGTTTATACATGCAAGGTCATGCATATTAGATGTGCACTGTGATTGGGCACTCTGACCGTGGCTGATTTGTGTTATTATCAATGGAAGTAAATGTCACTTGGATACATTTGTGGTCATGGTCAGTGGCACCTGCCAACTTTGTCAAGGCATTGCGCACAATAGCCACACCAAGCCACCAGTATTCTACCTTGTTTGTACCTGCAAGATCATGCCTAGTGCATCTGCACTGTGATTGGACACTTTGACCGTGGCTGACTCGTGTTATGATCAATATAAGTAAAAGTCACTTGGAATCATTTGTGGTCATGGTCAGTGGCACATGCCAATTTGTCAAGGCATTGTGCACAATAGCCACACCGAACCACCAGTATTCTACCTTGTTTATACCTGCATGTTCATGCCCAGTATATCTGTACTGTGATTGGACACTCTGACCGTGGCTGACTTGTGTTCTGATCAATGTAAGTAAAAGTCATTTGGATACATATGTGGTCATGGTCAGTGGCACATGCCAAGTTTTTCAAGGCATTGCGCACAAAAGCCACACCGAGCCACCAGTATTCTACCTTGTTTGTACCTGTAGGATCATGCCTAGTACATCTGCACTGTGATTGGACACTGTGACCGTAGCTGACTCGTGTCATGATTCATAGCCGTTTCAGGTACTTAGTAAACTTTGTGGTCATGGTCAGTGGCACATGCCGAATTTGTCAAGGCATTGCGCGCAATAGCCGTGCCAAGTCACTGGCTTTTTACCTTGTTTATACCTGCAAGGTCATGCCTAGTACATCTGAACTGTGATTAGGCACTCTGACTGTGGCTGACTCGTGTTACAATTCGTAGAAGTTAAAGTCACTTGGTAAACTTTGTGGTCATGGTCAATGGCACATGCCAGCTTTGACAAGGCATTGCGCACAATAGCCACACCGAGCCACCAGTATTCTACCTTGTTTGAACCTGCAAGATCATGCATAGTACATCTGCTTTGTGATTGGACACTTTGACCGTGGCTGACTCATGGTATGATTTATAGCCGTTTAAGGTACTTGGTAAACATTGTGGTCATGGTTAGTGGCACATGCCAACTTTGTCAAGGCATTGCGCACAATAGTCGTGCCAAGCTACCCAATTTGTACCTTGTTTATACCTGCAAGGTCATGCCTAGCACATCTGCACTGTGGTTGGGCATTCTGACTGGGACTGACTTGTGTTACGATTCGTTGAAGTTAAAGTCACTTGGTCAACTTTGTGGTCATGGTGAGTGGCACATGCCAACTTTGTCAAGTCATTGCGCTCAATAGTCGTGCCAATACACCGTTTTTAAACCCTCTTCATACCTGCAAGGTCATGCATAATAGATGTGCACTGTGATTGCGTACTCTGACCATGGCTGACTTGTTTTGTGATTCCTAGAAGTTAAAGTTGTCATAATAATATACAATGCTCACAAGACTGCCCACTTGACTTCTACCGAACAAGAAATGGGCAGCCTGCACTCCCATACCCCTCAAGAAAAGGCCAAGCCAGAATATCCCCAAGAGGTCCAGATCAACTCTGGTCAAGACTTCCGAAGACTCGCACGACCAAAGTATCAGCGCGAGTCCAGGCAACGGACGTGCCGAACCAACCGCACCCAAGCAGACGTGGATGCCGAGCCTGCCGCCACCAGCCACGGTACTGCACAGTCTCCGGTCTACCGCCACGGACCTGGGCTAACGGAAGTCACCGAGCGGCTTGGTCCATGCTACATGACAACGTATGCAGGGCACGACCTACCACGGAGAGAAGTCGCAGCCCTCCTAACTCTAACGTGCGCTCCGCACCGGGAAGCGCACCCACGACCCGCGACACGAGCCAAACAAGCAGAACGGCTGTGGCGCAGTTACACGCGCCGCCCACCTTAGCAGTGTTAGGACTAGGTAATCTTAGCATAGTACTTAACCTTGTACTTCTGCTCTTGTATCTCTGCCTCTGTTATCCTCAGTATTATCAATCAATCATTTCCTCATTCCTTCGCTCACCTCCGTGCTGTGGTGCTGCCCGTTCTCTCCTTGCCGTTGCCCGCCTCCTTGCTGTGGCACTCGTTCCTCTTCCTCGCTACGTGCTCTCTGCCCGTGGCACCTTGTTCATTACATTGTCACTGGACCTCCTCACTTGCCCGCCTGCTGGCTAAGGCCTGTGATCCATCTCCTCGCAGCACCCGCTCCTCCGCTTCGCTCCGTCGTGCCCGCACTACTCACCCAAGGCGCCTCCAGAACTCGAAGCGCCCGTGCCGAGTGATACTGCGCCCACGCCAGTTCTATCTCCGGCTTGGCCTGTGCCTCTGGCACCGCCCCCGCATCACCTCGTCATACTTCTCAGTGCTTGCCTCATAGTCGTGCCTGTGATCTCTCTTGACGTCAGCATGCCGTCAGCTGCCAGCACCTTTGCCGATGCTTCGGCCGTCATCTCTTCTGTGCATCTCCATCAGCTAACTGTCATGACATTTTCCTGACATGGTATCAGAGCCCAGAGAAACATACTGGAGCCATCATCGCCTCCTCCCCCTTTGCTGACGCCTGAAACGCCTGACCGAGGTGTCTCACCGCTACCAGCCGTCAACAGCATTTTCAGCAGCAGCACTGGTGCCGTCACTCTCACACCGTCAGACTAGATGTGTATGGGCGCATTCCTGGTTTGACAACGCACAGGATTGACCGTCATCCGCCTTTTCACACCAGCAGCAGCAGTCAGTATTGCATCCGCCAGCTACTATCCTTGCAGCAGCAACAGCAGCAGAAGCTACAGCACTCCAACATCCACGCATCCTGTGTGGCACCACCACTCCTAAACCGTGTATGGGCACGGCTCGGGGCTGGTGATACACAGAGCAACAGCAGCAAACAGCAGCAGTCAATTCGCCTTCCCTCGCCGTAGACACCACATCTCCAGTAGCAGCAGTAGTATTCTTCCCTCACAGCAGCAGAAGCAGCAGTAGAAGCAGCCACATCAGCCCAAAAGATGCCTCAAAAGCACCGCCCTTGCTCTTACACACTTAAGAAACCTCTACGATCAACCCGCAGACCCTTCATTACCATCAACCTTCGTCCGTTGCAACAACCGCACAAATATCCTCCTCCAACAGCTGCCTCATCCCTAATCCTCAGCCTCTAAGTCAACCACGGGATAGTGCCTGAGAAGCACCATGTTGCCCTGTCTTTTCATCCTCGGCTGTCTCGTGGCAACAGTCCCTCGCCTCCTCAGACACCTCACAAGACCAACAGCCGCAGCAACACCAGCAGCAGCAGCACCTGTGACGGAGTCTTCCTTCACAACTCCAACACCTGATCCTGCGGTATCCACCACAGCCTTCTTGTCTGAGCTCCCTGAACCAAAGGATGAAGACTACTTCATTGACTCCACCCATGACCGAAATGCATCATACTCCCCCTGCCAGTGCCCTCACTGCACTTCTGAGGAAGCAAAGGAACTCACCGACACCACTCCTCCATCTGCCCCACCATCGCGCTATGAAGACAACCTTCCTACCCCGAACTGGCCTCTTGAGGAAGTTCCACAGCTGCAACACAACAAAACGCAGGAGCTCTCAACACCAGTCGAGTACGTTTGGCTACCTCTGGACTGGTCACCATTCACTCTTGACGAAGTCAACGAGTTCATGATCAGGTTTTATGGCAAAATGATTCTGCCCGCAGCTGATCACGACACCCAACCTCAAGCCATCAACACCCAACCTGCCAGCCCTAAGTTCACCATCCAAGATGAACTGCCTGGCTGATACATTCCCCCTCACAGACGGCCAGGATTCTTGACAACGGAGACATCAACCACATCTTATCCCCTGAAAGCTGATCACTCCCCTACGCACCGACCTGCCTGCTATGTACCACCCGATCGACGACAGCAGCAGCAGCAGCTACAGCAAGAACAAAAGCAACAATGCCAAGAGGAGCAAGAAGAGAAGCAGCAATAGCAACAACAGCAGCTGATAGCACCTGTCACAAAAGAAGCTGGCGTACAACTGGCACTTATGCTCTGCCACAGCATCACTGTCAGTCGCATTACACTGCTAGCAGGAACTCTCTCTCTCCCAGCCCGAAGCACGACCCGACATAAAAAAAAAGTGATCCCACCGAGCTCTTCCTCCTTCCCCCTCAGCTGCGCCTCGGAGCATCTCCGAAGCACCTGCAACCCTTAGTGGAGATTCTCCACCTGTCATCTCCAAAGACTCAGAACTCCTCTGACGAACACCGGACCAAGGCCAACCCACCATCACTGTGATACTGCGTCCCAACAACAGGGAAACCAGAAAAGCAGAAGCGATCCTCCGCCCTGACAACCTGCTTCGCAGAACCACACCAAACTCGACCACCAGACCGCATCCTCATCAAGCATCAGCACCTGAGCAGTCTTGTGGCATTAAAGGGGGGTGTCAGAATAATATACAATGCTCACAAAACTGCCCACTTGACTTCTACCGAACAAGAAATGGGCAGCCTGCACTCCCCTACCCCTCAAGAAAAGGCCAAGCCAGAATATCCCCAAGAGGTCCAGATAAACTCTGGTCAAGACTTCCGAAGACTCGCACGACCAAAGTATCAGCGCGAGTCCAGGCAACGCACGTGCCGAACCAACCGCACCCAAGCAGACGTGGATGCCGAGCCTGCCGCCACCAGCCATGGTACTACACACTCTCCGTTCTACCGCCACGGACCTGGGCTAACGGAAGTCACCGAGCGGCTCGGTCCATGCTACACGACAACGTATGTAGGGCACGACCTACCACGGAGAAAGGTCGCAGCCCTCCTAACTCTAACGTGCGCTCCGCACCGGGAAGCGCACCCACGACCCACGACACGAGCCAAACAAGCAGAATGGCTGCGGCGCGCTTACACGCGCCACCCACCTTAGCAGTGTTAGGACTAGGTAATCTTAGCATAGTACTTAACCTTGTACTTCTGCTCTTGTATCTCTGCCTCTGTTACCCTCAGTATTATCAATCAATCATTTCCTCATTCCTTCGCTCACCTCCGTGCTGTGGCGCTGCCCATTGTCTCCTTGCCGTTGTCCGCCTCCGTGCTGTGGCACTCGTTCCTCTGCCTCGCTACGTGCTCTCTGCCCGTGGTACCTTGTTCATTACATTGTCACTGGACCTCCTCACTTGCCCGCGTGCTGGCTAAGGCCTGTGATTTATCTCCTCACAGCACCCGCTCCTCCGCTTCGCTCCGTCGTGCCCACACTGCTCACCCAAGGCGCCTCCAGAACACGAAGCGCCCGTGCCGAGTGACACTGCGCCCACGCAAGTTCTATCTCCGGCTTGGCCTGTGCCTCTGGCACCGCCCCCGCTTCACCTCATCATACTTCTCAGTGCTTGCCTCACAGTCGTGCCTGTGATCTCTCTTGACGTCAGCATGCCATCAGCTGCCAGCACCTTTGCCGATGCTTCGGCCGTCATCTCTTCTGTGCATGTCCATCAGCTAACTGTCATGACATTTTCCTGACAAAAGTCACTTGGTAAACGTTCTGGTCATGGTCAGTGCCACATGCCAACTTTGTCAAGGCATTGGGCACAATAGCCACACCAAGCCACCAGTATTCTACCTTATTTGCACCTGCAAGATCATGCCTAGTACATCTACACTGTAATTGGACACTCTGAACGTGGCTGACTCGTATTATGATTCATAGCCGTTTAAGGTACTTGGTAAACTGTGTGGTCATGGTCAGTGGCACATGCCAACTTTGTCAAGGCATTACGCACAATAGCCAAACCGAGCCACCAGTATTATACCTTCTTTGTACCTGCAAGATCATGCCTAGTACATCTGCACTGTGATTGGACACTCTGACCGTGGCTGACTCATGTTATGATCAATAGAAGAAAAAGTCACTTGGATACATTTGTGGTCATGGTCAGTGGCACATGCCAATCTTGTCAAGGCATTGCGCACAATAGCCACACCGAGCCACCAGTATTCTACCTTGTATATACTTGCAAGGTCATGCCCAGTATATCTGCACTATGATTGGACACTCTGACCGTGGTTGACTCGTGTTATGATTCATAGCTGTTTAAGGTACTTGGTAAACTTTGTGGTCATGGTCAGTGGCACATGCCTACTTTGTCAAGGCCTTGCGCACAATAGCCGTGCCAAGCCACTGCTTTTTTACCTTGTTTCTACCTGCGAGGTCATGCCTAGTACATCTGAACTGTGATTGGGCACTTTGACTGTGGCTGACTTGTGTTACGATTTGTAGAAGTTCAAGTCACTTGGTAAACTTTGTGGTCATGGTCTGTGGCACATGCCAACTTTGTCAATGCATTGCGCACAGTAGCCACACCGAGCCACCAGTATTCTACCTTGTTTGAACCTCCAAGATCATGCCTAGTATATCTGCACTGTGATTGGACACTTTGACCATGGCTGACTCATGTTATGATTCATAGCCGTTTAAGGTACTTGGTAAACTTTGTGGTCATGGTCAGTGGCACGTGCAAACTTTGTCAAGGCATTGCGCACAATAGCCGTGCCAAGCCACCTGTTTTTTACCTTGTTTATACATACAAGGTCATGTATACTAGATGTGCACTGTGATTGGACACTCTGACCGTGGCTGACTCGTGTTATGATCAATAGAAGTAAAAGTCACTTGTGGTCATGGTCAGTGGCACATGCCAACTTTGTCAAGGCATTGCGCACAATAGCCACACACTGAGCCACTAGTATTCAGCCTTGTTTCTACCTGCAAGGTCATGCCGAGGATATCTGCACTGTAATTGGACACTCTTACCGTGGCTGACTCGTGTTATGATTCACACCCGTTTAAGGAACTTGGAAAACTTTGTGATAATGGTCAATGGCACATGCCAACTTTGTCGAGGCATTGCGCACAATAGCTGTTCCAAGCCACCAGCTATTTACCTCGTTTATACCTGTAAGGTCATGCATATTATATGTACACTGTGATTGGGCACTCTGACTCTGGCTGAGTCGTGTTACGATTCGTAGAAGTGAAAGTCACTTGGATACATTTGTGGTCATGGTCAGTGGCACATGCCAACTTTGTCAAGGCATTGCGCACAATAGCCACACCGCGCCACCAGTATTCTGCCTTCTTTGTTCATGCAAGATCATGCCTAGTACATTTGCAATGTGATTGGACACTCTGACCATGGCTTACTCGTGTTATGATCAATAGAAGTACAATTCACTTGGATACATTTGTGGTCATGGTCAGTGGCACATGCCAACTTTGTAAAGGCATTGCACACAATAGCCACACCGAACCACCAGTATTCTACCTTGTATGTACATGCAAGGTCATGCCTAGTATATCTGCACTATGATTGGACACTCTGACCGTGGCTGACTCGTGTTATTATTCGTAGCCGTTTAAGGTACTTGGTAAACTTTGTGGTCATGGTCAGTGGCACATGCCAACGTTTTAATGCCTTGCGCACAATAGCCGTACCAAGCCACTGGGTTTTTACCTTGTTTATACCTGCAAGGTCATGCCTAGTACATCTGACATGTGATTGGGCACTCTCACCGTGGCTGGCTCCTGTTACAATTCGTAGAAGTTAAAGTCACTTGGTAAACCTTCTGGTCATGGTCAGTGGCACATGTCACCTTTGTCAAGGCATTGCGCACAATAGCCGCACCGAGCCACTAGTATTCTACGTTGTTTATACCTGCAAGGTCATGCCCAGTATATCTGTACTGTGATTGGACACTCTGGCCGTGGCTAAATCGTGTTATGATTCATAGCCGTTTAAGGTACTTGGTAAACTTTGTGGTCATGGTCAGTGGCACATGCCAACTTTGTTAGGGCATTGCGCACAATAGCCGTGCCAAGCCACCAGTTTTTTACCTTGTTTATACCTGCAAAGTCATGCATATTAAATGTGCACTGTGATTGGGCACTCTGACCGTGACTGACTCGTGTTACAATTTGTAGAAGTTAAAGTCACTTGGTAAAGTGTGTGGTCATGGTTAGTGGCACATGCTAACTTTGTCAAGGCATTGCGCACAATAGCCACACCGAGCCACCAGTATTCTACCTTGTTTGTGTCATAATTATTACCGTAAACCTGACAGGACTCCCACCAGCTGGAAAATAAGTTATCAAGAATGGTTCAGCTCTGGCCCGAACCACCTCGGTCGACACACTAGCCATTGTCGATGCACTAACCGTTGTCGGCGCCTTAGCCGGCGAACGGCTATCGGACCAAGTGATCCCATAATCAGTGGTCACCCCGCAAGCGCGTCCGGCTAGCGCACAAGAAGCCGTTTCCTACTTTGTCTTGTCCTGTTTTATACATATACGGAGGATGTTAATTCCTTCCAGCTTAACGAGAATAGTTCTACTCATCCTGTACCCCTTTGGTTGCGCGGCTATGCCACTGTGTCTTTGCTCTGCTTGCTCCTCGCACTCTTTGCCTTCACCAGTCCCTCTCAACGCTTCGCTCTGTCAGTATCGCTCCTTCACTCAGCTCTCGTACTCCGCCAACCATCACTCGTCTCACCAGCACTCTCTCTCACATCAACCTGTCTATCTCGGCTATCTCGCGTCTCAGCTCCTATCAGCCTTCACGACTAACGCCTCGCACCGCTCTCAGCTACGACACTTTGCTGACGTACACTTGCTTGTCCTAATGCTTCTGCCTGTTTCTACTGCTGTTGTTCTCGTGCCTACATTCTTCTGACATGGTATCAGAGCATCAGGCAACGTCACCTGGTGCCCTGTGACTACGTCATCGCTCTGCCGCCATCTTCCCTCCATCACTTCCACCTGCAATCTTCTACCGCCGCTACCATCGTCCCGCGCCTCGCCGCTTCGCCAGCAGCTGACATTAGCAGCTCTGCCTGATGAGTTCTCCACGCTGAAGAAACGCCTTGTCATCCTAAGGAAGCCCAGCGCCCATTTGCACGCCCGTGGCCAACAACCGGTGACTTGTCGCCCACATCAGCCGTAAGCAACTCTCAAGCCGCCGTCTGCCGTCAACTACCAAGACGCTTCCTGCTGTCTGCCATCCGCTGCCCCTCATCACATCTCCTCCTCTTTCATCTGACCTTCTCAGCTTCATCTGCTCCTTCCTCGCTGTCATCCTCTGCCCGCCTGCGCCCATCACCTCGAGCCGCCTTCTCGCATCGCCTCCTTGCCTGGTCAGCTGCTGCAGGCATAACTGCCGCCGTAAGGATATCAGACACCACCAGTCTTCCCGCTCCCATTTCTGAGCCAACTGGAGAACAAGCCGTCACTCCCCTAACATCAGCGGTCTAGCGCCTCTGCCCGCTGCCTGACTCCCTCTGCCGAAACCAACCTCTTCTAGCTGACAGGATATCGGACACCACCAGTCTTCCTGCTCCCATTTTTGTGCCAACTGGGGAACAAGCCGTCACTCTCCTGAACGCAAGAAGAAGTGGTTGTGTCGCTCCACCTCCCTGCCGCATCGCATCTCATCTTGGCTCCCTCCGCTCGCATCGCTCCCTGCCTCTCTTTTCCAGCATCATCATCATCCCTCAGTCTTCACTCCTCGCATCATCCTCATCTGCCTCCATCAGCCCTCCTCGTCCTCCTCGCATCATCTGTTCTTGCCTGTCTTCTCAGCTCCATCAGCCACCTATTCCTGCCTCATTTCTCCGTCATCAGCATCCTCCGCGCTGCCTTCGCATTAATCATCTTCATTAGCATCAGCTCTTCATGCACGTGGTTTTGCCCCTGCGCCCACTCATCAATCAATCGTTCCCTCCGCTTCCGCATTGGTTCTAACTCGGCACAAGGATCCGCCCGGTCGCATCGCCTTTTCCGCGACGACCTGCGCCCACGCCGAAAACTTCCTTTAGCGCACGCGGTTCGCCCCTGTACCCACTCCGCCATCGTCACCAGCCTCCGTTTCATTAGACATTATCAGCATCTGTGAACGACACTAGGATCTGCACGAGCTAGCTGCCCGCTTCCGCAGCAGCCTGCACCCACGCCAGTAGCAGAATTCTTTCGGCGCGTTGGCACCTGCCTTCCCATTGCCGCATCTTACTCCCCTAATTCAATCGCACACAAGGTTTTTCCCCTACACCTACTCCATCATCAATCGTTCCTCACCATCCGCATCGCTTTCAGCTCAGCACAAGGATCCGCCCGGTCGCATCGCGTGTTCTGCGACGACCTACGCCCACGCCAAAACTTCAAAGCGCACGTGGTTTTGCCGCTGCGCCCACTCCATAATCAATCACTCTTCCTCTGTCAGCATCATCCTTTGGCCGGAACACAGATCCGCCCGGTTGCATCGCCTATTCCGCGACGATCCACGCCCACGCCAATTTGTCAATGTCTTGCGCACAATAGCCGTGCCAAGCCACCGGTTTTTTAACTTTCTTATACTTGCAACGTCATGCATATTAGATGTGCACTGTGATTGGGCACTCTGACCGTGGCTGACACGTATTACGATTCGTAGAAGTTAAAGTCACTTGGTAAACATTGTGGTCATGGTCAGTGGTACATGCCAACTTTGTCAAGGCATTGCGTACAATAGCCACACCGAGCCACCGGTATTCTTCCTTGTTTGCACCTGCAAAATCATGCATAGTACATCTGCACTGTGATTGGAAACTCTGACCGTGGCTGACTTGTGTTACAATTAATAGAAGTAAAAGTCACTTGGATACATTTGTGGTCATGGTCAGTGGCACATGCCAACTTTGTCGAGGAATTGCGCACAATAGCCACACCGAGCCACCAGTATTCTACCTTGTCTATACCTGCAAGGTCATGCCCAGTATATATGCACTGTGATTGGACACACTGACTGTGTCTGACTCGTGTTATGATTCATAACCGTTTAATGTACTTGGTAAACTTTGTGGTCATGATCAGTGGCACATGCCATCTTTGTCAAGGCATTGCGCACAATAGCCGTGCCAAGCCACCGGTTTTTTACCTTGTTTATACCTGCAAGGTCATGCATATTAGATGTGCGCTTTGATTGGGCAATCTGACCGTGGCTGACTCGTGTTATGATTCGTAGAAGTTAAAGTCACTTGGTAAACTGTGTGGTTATGATCAGTGGCACATGCCAACTTTGTCAAGGCATTGCGCACAATCGGCACATGGAGCCACCAGTATTCTACCTTGTTTGCACGTGCAAGATCATGCCTAGTACATCTGCTGTTTGATTGGACACTCTAACCGTGGCTGACTCGTGTTATGATCAATAAAAGTAAAAGTCACTTGGATACATTTGTGGTCATGATCAGTGGCACATGCCAACATTGTCAAGGCATTGCGCACAATAGCCACACCAAGCCTCCAGTATTCTACGTTGTTTGCACCTGCAAGACCATGCCTACTACATCTGCACTGTGATTGGACACTCTGACCGTGGCTGACTTGTGTTATGATCAATAGAAGTAAAAGTCACTTTGATACATTTGTGGTCATGGTCAGCGGCACATGCCAACTTTGTCAATGCCTTGCACATACTAGACACACTGAGCCACAAAGACACTACCTTGTTTATACCTGTAAGGTCATGCCCAGTATACCTGCACTGTGATTGGACATTCTGACCGTGTCTGACTCGTGTTATGATTCATAGCCGTTTAAGGTACTTGGTAATGTTTGTGGTCATGGTCAGTGGCACATGCCAGCTTTGTCAATGAATTCCGCACAATAGCCGTGCCAAGCCACCGGTTTTCTACCTTCTTTATACCTGCAAGGTCATGCATATTAGATGTGCACTTTGATTAAGCAATCTGACCGTTGCTGACTCGTGTTATGATTCATATAAGTTGAAGGCACTTGGTAAACTTTGTGGTCATGATCAGTGGCACATGCCAAAATTGTCAAGGCATTGCGCACAATAGTCACATGGCGCCACCAGTATTCTACCTTGTTTGCACCTTCAAGATCATGCCTAGTACATCTGCAATGTGAATGGGCACTCTGACCGTGGCTGACTCGTGTTATGATCAAAAGAAGTAAAAGTCAATTGGATACATTTGTGGTCATGACCAGTGGCACATGCCAACTATGTCAAGGCATTGCGCACAATAGCCACACCGAGCCACCAGTAGTTTACCTTGCTTATACATATAAGGTCATGCCAAGTATATATGCACTGTGAAAGGACACTCTGACCGTGGCTGACTCGTGTTATGATTCATAGCTGTGAAAGGTACTTGGTAAACTTTGTGGTCATGGTCAGTGGCACATGCCAACTTTGTCAAGGCATTGAGCACAATAGCCGTGCCAAGCCACTGGTTTTTTAACTTGTTTATACGTGCAAGGTTATGCATATTAGATGTGCACTGTGATTGGGCACTCTGACCGTGGCTGAATCGTGTTACGATTCGTAGAAGTTAAAGTCACTTGGTAAACTTTCTGGTCATGGTCAGTGGCACATGCCAACTTTGTCAACGCATTGCGCACTATAGCCACACCGAGCCACCAGTATTCTACCTATTTTTTCACCTGCAAGATCATGCCTAGTACATGTGCACTGTGATTGGACACTATGACTGTGGTTGACTCGTGTTATGATCAATAGAAGTAAAAGTCACATGGATACATTTGTGGTCATGGTCTGTGGCACATGCCAACTTTGTCAAATATTGCGCACAATAGCCAAACCGAGCCACCAGTATTCTACCTTGTTTGCACCTGCATGATCATGCCTAGTAAATGTGCACTGTGATTCGACACTCTGGCCGTGGCTGACTCGTGTTATGATCCAGAGAAGTTAAAGTCACTTGGATACATTTGTGGTCATGGTCAGTGGCACATATCAACTTTGTCAAGGCGTAGCGCAAACTAGCCACACCGAGCCTCCAGTATTCTACCTTGTTTGAACCTGCATGATCATGCCTAGTACATGTGCACTGTGACTGGACACTCTGACCGTGGCTGACTCGTGTTATGATCCAGAGAAGTTAAAGTCACTTGGATACATTTGTGGTCATGGTCTGTGGCACATGCCAACTTTGTCAAATATTGCGCACAATAGCCAAACCGAGCCACCAGTATTCTACCTTGTTTATACCTGCAAGATCATGCCCAGTATATCTGCACTGTGATTGGGCACTCTGACCGTGGCTGCCTCGTGTTCTGATTCGTAGGAGTTAAAGTCACTTGGTGAACTTTGTGGTCATGGTCAGTGGCACATACCAACTTTGTCAAGGCGTAGCGCAAACTAGCCACACCGAGCCTCCAGTATTCTACCTTGTTTGAACCTGCATGATCATGCCTAGTACATGTGCACTGTGACTGGACACTCTGACCGTGGCTGACTCGTGTTATGATCCAGAGAAGTTAAAGTCACTTGGATACATTTGTGGTCATGGTCTGTGGCACATGCCAACTTTGTCAAATATTGCGCACAATAGCCAAACCGAGCCACCAGTATTCTACCTTGTTTATACCTGCAAGATCATGCCCAGTATATCTGCACTGTGATTGGGCACTCTGACCGTGGCTGCCTCGTGTTCTGATTCGTAGGAGTTAAAGTCACTTGGTGAACTTTGTGGTCATGGTCAGTGGCACATGCCAACTTTGCCAAGGCATTGCGCACAATAGTCACACCGAGCCACCAGTATTCTACCTTGTTTGCACCTACAAGATCAAGCCTAGTACATCTGCACTGTGATTGGACAATCTCACCGTGGTTGACTCGTGTTATGATCAATAGAAGTACAAGTCACTTGAATACATTTTTTGGTCATGGTCAGTGGCACATGCCAACTTTGTCAAGGTATTGCGCACAAGAGCCACAACGAGCCACCAGTATTTTACCTTGTTTGTACCTGTGAGGTCATGTCCAGTATATCTGCACTGTGATTGGGCACTCTGACCGTGGCTGACTCGTGTTATGATTCATAGCCGTTTAAGGTACTTGGTAAACTTTGTGGTCATGGTCAGTGGCACATGCCAACTTTGTCAAGGCATTGTGCATACTAGCCACATGGAGCCACCAGTATTCTACCTTGTTTGCACCTGCAAGATCATGCCTAGTACATCTGCACTGTGATTGGACACTCTGACCGTGGCTGACTCGTGTTATGATAAATAGAAGTAAAAGTTACTTGGATATATTTGTGGTCATGGCAGTGGCACATGCCAGCTTTGTCAAGGCATTGCGCACAATAGCCGTGCCAAGCCACCGGTTTTTTACCATGATTATACCTGCAAGGTCGTGCATATTAGATGTACGCTGTGATTGGGCACTCTGACTGTGGCTGACTCGTGTTACGATTCGTAGAAGTTAAAGTCACATGGTAAACTTTATGGTCATGGTCAATGGCACATTCCAACTTTGTCAAGGCATTGTGCACAATAGCCACACCGAGCCACCGGTATTCTACCTTTTTTCAACCTGCAAGATCATGCCTAGTACATGTGCACTGTGATTGGACACTCTAACCGTGGCTGACTTGTTTTATGATTAATAGAAGTAAAAGTTACTTGGATGCATTTGTGGTCACGGTCAGTGGCACATACCAGCTTTGTCAAGGCATTGCGCACAATAGCCAAACTGAGCCACCAGTATTCTACCTTGTTTACACCTGCACGATCATGCATAGTACATCTGCACTGTGATCGGACACTCTGACCGCGGCTGACTCGTGTTATGATCTTTAGAATTAAAAGTCACTTGGATACAGTTGTGGTCATGGTCAGTGGCACATGCTAATGTGTCAAGGAATTGCGCACAATAGCCATACCGAGCCACCAGTATTCTACCTTAATTATACCTGCAAGGTCATGCCCAGTATATCTGCACTGTGATTGGACACTCTGACCGTGGCTGACTCGTGTTATGATTCATAGCGGTTTAATGTACTTGGTAAACTTTGTTTTCATGGTCAGGGGCACATGCCAACTTTGTCAAGGCATTGCGCACAATAGCCATGCCAAGCCACCGGTTTTTTACCTTGTTCATACCTGCAAGGCCATGCATATTAGAAGTACGCTTTCATTGGGCACTCTTACCATGGCTGACTCTTGTTATGATTCGTAGAAGTTAAAGTTACATGGTATACTATGTGGTCCTGATCAGTGGTACATGCCAACTTTGTCAAGGCATTGCGCACAATAGCCACATGGAGCCACCAGTATTCTATCTCGTTTTCACATGCAAGATCATGCCTAGTACATCTTCACTATGATTGGACACTCAGACCCTGGCTGACTCGTGTTATGATCAATATAAGTAAACGTCACTTGGATACATTTGTGGTCATGGTCAGTGGCACATGCCAAATTTCTTCAGGCATTGCGCACAATAGCCACACCGAGCCACCAGTATTTTACCTTGTTTATACCTGTAAGGTCATGCCCAGTATGTCTGCACTGTGATTGGGCACTCTGACCGTGGCTGACTCGTGTTATGATTCATAGCCGTTTAAGGTACTTGGTAAACTTTGTGGTCATGGTCAGTGGCACATGCCAACTTTGTCAAGGCATTGCGCACAAAAGCCATGCCAAGCCACCGGGTTTTTAACTTGTTTATTCCTGCAAGGTCATGCATACTAGATGTGCACTGTGATTGGGCACTCTGACCCTGGCTGACTCGTGTCATGATCTGCAGACGTTAATGTCACTTGGTAAACTTTGTGGTCATGATCACTGGCACATGCCAACTTTGTCAAGGCATTGTGCATACTAGCCACATGGAGCCACCAGTATTCTACCTTGTTTGCACCTGCAAGATCATGCCTATTACATCTGCACTGTGATTGGACACTCTGACCGTGGCTGACTCGTGTTATGATAAATAAAAGTAAAAGTTACTTGGATTCATTTGTGGTCAAGGTCAGTGGCACATGCCAACTTTGTCAAGGCATTGCGCATAATAGCCAACCCGAGCCACTAGTATTCTACTTTGTTTGCACCTGCACGATCATGCCTAGTACATCTGCACTTTGATTGGATACTCTGACCGTGGCTGACTCGTATTACGATTCATAAAAGATCATGCCTAGTACATCTGCATTTTTATTGGACACTCTGACCGTGGCTGACTCGTGTTATGATCAATAGAAGTACAAGTCACTTGGATACTTTTGTGGCGATGGTCAGTGGCACATACCAACTTTTTCAAGGCATTGCACACAATAGCCACACCAAGCCATTAGTATTGTACCTTGTTTATACGTGTAAGGTAATGCCTAGTATATCTGCACTGAGATTGGACACTCTGACCGTGGCTGACTCGTGTTATGATTCATAGCCGTTTCAGGTACTTTGTAAACTTTGTGGGCATGATAAGTGGCACATGCCAACTTTTTCAAGGCACTGCGCACAATAGCCATGCCAAGCCACGGGTTTTTTATCTTGTTTATACCTGCAAGGTCATGCCTAGTACACCTGCACTGTGATTGGGCACTATGACTGTGGTTGACTCGTGTTACGATTTGTAGAAGTTAAAGTCACTTGGTAAACTTTGCGGTCATGGTCAGTGGCACATGCCAACTTTGTCAAGGCATTGCGCACAATAGCAGTGCCAAGACACTGGTTTTTTACCCTGTTTATACCTGCAAGGTCATGCATATTAGATGTGCACTGTGATTGGGTACTCTGACCGTGGCTGACTCGTGTTATGATTCGTAGAGGTTAACGTCACTTGGGAACCTTTGTGGTCATGGTCAGTGGCACATGCCAACTTTGTCAAGGCATTGTGCACAAGAGCCACACCGAGCCACCAGTATTGTACCTTGTTTGCACCTGCAAGATTGTGCCTAGTACTTCTGCACTTTTATTGGACTCTCTCACCGTGGCTGACTCGTGTTATGATCAATAGAAGTAAAAGTCTCTTGGATACATTTGTGGTCATGGTCAGTGGCACATTCCAACTTTGTCGAGGCATTGCGCACAATAGGCACACCGAGCCACCAGTATTCTACCTTGTTTATACCTGCAAGGTCTTGCGTATTAGATGCGCACTGTGATTGGGCACTCTGACCGTGGCTGACTCGTATTAAGATTCGTATAAGTTAGAGTCACTTGGTAAACTTTGTGGTCATGATCAGTGGCACATGCCAACTTCGTCAAGGCATTGCTCACAATAGCCACACGGAGCCACCAGTATTCTACGCTGTTTGCACCTGCAAGGTCATGCCTAGTTCATCTGCACTGTGAGTGGACACTCTAACCGTGGCTGACTCGTGTTATGATCAATAGAAGTTAAAGTCACTTGGATTCATTTGTGGTCATGGTCAGTGGCACCTGCCAAATTTGTCAAGGCATTGCGCACAATAGCCACACCGAGCCGCCAGAATTCTACCTTGTTCATACCTGTAAGGTCATGCCCAATATATCTGCACTGTGGTTGGACACTCTGACCGTGGCTGACTTGTGTTCTCATTCATAGCCGTTTAAGGTACTTGGTAAACTTTGTGGTCATGGTCAGTGGCACATGCCAACTTTGTTAAGCCATTGCGCACAATAGCCGTGCCAAGCCACGGGTTTTTTACCTTGTTCATACCTGCAAGGTCGTGCCTAGTACATCTGAACTGTGATTGGGCACTCTGACTTTGGATGACTCTGTCAGTAAATTGTAGATGGCCACAGACACATCTGGGGAGTTGCTGCACACATGAATGAGATCTGAACAGGTTGGGCGCGGTCCGAGTGACGAGCGCTGCGGGAAAGATGGTGAGGCCAATACAACTGAGTGAGGTATGGATACATGACTGCTGGGAAATGTGATGAGCATCAGAGAAGCATGATGATAGCATAAGCTGATGGTGGCAGTGCCGAGGCGCGGGCCGCGAGGCCGCAGCGCCGAGGCACGGGCCAGTAAAATCCAAGGGCCGCAGCGACAAAGCACGGGCCGACGAGAAGAGTAACGTTGATGAACAAGGGCCGCAGTGTAGTTACACGGGCCAAGAGCGGAATCATGATGGAAGTGCCACAGCGTCAGGTTGCCAGCACGGAAGTCAGTTGGTCCAGCTTGCCGCAGCGCATGTACGCGGGCTGGTGGAACAACCAAGTTGACATGCCTTGATACATCTGAGCGGGCTACGATGACTGAGATGATAAGCAGGATGAACAGCGGCAAAGGGTGGAGGCGGGCCATAAGGCCGAGCCTGAGTGGGGGCAGGGCGAGAGCCCGGGCCGAGAAGAAAGGCATGGCTGATTGATAAATGACCACAAAGGGTAAAGCATACAAGAGTGAAACTAGAGTTAAGTACTAGAACTAAGCTAGCCTAGGTGCCTCGCCGGCTACGGTTGGCGATACATGAGGCGACGCCTGAGGCGTGCTTGTGCCCTAACGGCCCGTAGTGCCTTGGGCGGACTTCGCCGCTGCTTTCTCTGGTGACCGGTCCGAGAGTGTGGTGTGAGGGCGCAGGTACCGTTGGAATGTAGCGAGTACCGCACCGCCAATGGCAGGTTCCCGCCGATAGGTGGACGGCGGTTGTCACGGGTAGGACTAGCTGGTAGAGTTTGGCGGGACGTAGTCGGCCGTTGTCTGCACGGGAGGAGCCGTTCACCGGTTGTGGTCCATTTCGGCTGGTTGCTGCTGGAGGTGAACCAGTCTGGGATTTTCCAATATCCCCGGTGCGAGTTTTCCCATCCGCCCCAGCTGGGTATGTCATTGATAGATTTAGCTGGGAAGGATATGATGTAATGTATGCCTGTTCTTGGTGCCGGAAGAGCGTCTTGAGGTCCTTGGAGATTTTGTCTGACAGACTCCTGTTACGATTCGTAGAAGTTGAAGTCACTTGGTAAACTTTGTCGTCATGGTCAGTGGCACATACCAGTCTTGTGAAGGCATTGCGCACAATAGCCGTGCCAAGACACCGGCTTTTTACCCTGTTTCTACCTGCAAGGTCATGCATATTAGATGTGCACTGTGATTGGGTACTCTGACCGTGGCTGACTTGTGTTATGATTCCTAGAGGTTAAAGTCACTTGGTAAACTTTGTGGTCATGGTCAGTGGCACATGCCAACTTTGTCAAGGCATTGCGCACAGTAGCCACACCGAGCCACCAGTATTCTACCTTTTTTGCAACTGTAATTTCACGCCCAGTACATCTGCACTGTGATTGGACACCCTGACCGTGGCTGACTCGTGTTATGATCAATAGAAGTAAAAGTCACTAGGATGCATTTGTGGTCATGGTCAGTGGCACATGCCAACTTTGTCAATGCATTGCGCAAAATAGCCACGCCGAGCCACCATTCTACATTGTTCATACCTGCAAGGTCATGCGCAGTATCTGCACTGTGATTGAACACTCTGACGGTGGCTGACTCGTGTCATGATTCATAGCCGTTTAAGGTACTTGGTAAACTTTCTGGTCATGGTCAGTGGCACATGCCAACTTTGTCAAGGCATTGCGCACAATAGCCGTGCCAAGCCACCGGTGTTTTAACTTGTTTATACTTGCAATGTCATTCATGTTAGTTGTACACAATGATTGGTCACTCTGACCGTGGCAGACTCGTGTTACGATTCGTAGAAGTTAGAGTCACTTGGTAAACTTTGTGGTCATGGTCAGTGGCACATGCCAACTTCGTCAAGGCATTGCGCACAATAGCCACACCAAGCCACCAGTATTCTACCTTGTTTTCACCTGCAAGGTCATGCCTAGTACATCTGCACTGTGATTGGACACTCTCACCTTGGCTGACTTGTGTTATGATCAATATAATTAAAAATCATTTAGTTACATTCGTGGTCATGGTCAGGGGCACATGCCAGCTTTGTCAAGGCATTGCGCACAATAGCCACACCGAGCCACCAGTATTCTACCTTGTTTATACCTGTAAGGTCATGTCCAGTATATCTGCACTGTGATTGGACACTCTGGCTGTGGCTGACTTGTGTTATGATTCGTAACCGTTTAAGGTACTTGGTAAACATTGTGGTCATGGTCTGTGGCACATGCCAATTTTGTCAAGGCATTGCGCACAATAGCCATGCCAAGCCATCGAGTTTTTACCTTGTTTATACCTGTAAGGTCATGCCTACTACATCTGAACTGTGATTGAACACTCTGACTGTGGCTGACTCATGTTACGATTCATAGAAGTTAAAGTCACTTGGTAAACTTTGTGGTCATGGTCAGTGGCACATGCCAACTTTGTCAAGGCATTGCGCATAATAGCCACACCGAGCCACCAGTATTCTACCTTTTTTGAAACTGCAATATCATGCATACTACATCTGCACTGTGATTGGACACTTTGATCGCGGCTGACTCGTGTTATGATTAATAGAAGTAAATGTTACTTGGATACATTTGTGGTCAAGGTCAGTGGCACATGCCAACTTTGTCAAGGCATTGCGCATAATAGCCAAACTGAGCCACTAGTATTCTACCTTGTTTGCACCTGAACGATCATGCCTAGTACATCTGCACTCTGATTGGATACTCCGACCGTGGCTGACTCGTATTACGATTCGTAAAAGATCATGCCTAGTACATCTGCATTGTTATTGGACTCTCTGACCGTGGCTGACTCGTGTTATGATCAATAGAAGTACAAGTCACTTGGATACTTTTGTGGTCATGGTGAGTGGCACATGCCAACTTTGTAAAGGCATTGCACACAATAGCCACACCGAGCCATCAGTATTGTACCTTGTTTATGCGTGTAAGGTTATGCCTCGTACATCTGCACTGTGATTGGACACTCTGACCGTGGCCGTCTCGTGTTATGATTTAAAGCCGTTCAAGGTACTTTGTAAACTTTGTGGCCATGATCAGTGGCACATGCCAACTTTGTCAAGGCATTGCGCACAATAGCCATGCCAAGCCACAGGTTTTTTACCTTGTTTATACCTGCAAGGTCATGCCTAGTACATCTGGACTGTGATTGGGCACTATGACTGTGGTTTACTCGTGTTACGATTCGTAGAAGTTAAAGTAACTTGGTGAACTTTGTGGTCATGGTCAGTGGCACATGCCAACTTTGTCAAGGCATTGCGCACAATAGCCATGCCAAGCCACAGGTTTTTTACCTTGTTTATACCTGCAAGGTCATGCCTAGTACATCTGGACTGTGATTGGGCACTATGACTGTGGTTTACTCGTGTTACGATTCGTAGAAGTTAAAGTAACTTGGTGAACTTTGTGGTCATGGTCAGTGGCACATGCCAACTTTGTCAAGGCATTGCGCACAATAGC
>SZWC01000270.1:258916-284363 GCA_023375785.1 Penium margaritaceum | reverse complement strand
GACCGTGGCTGACTCGTGTTATGAGTCATAGCCGTTTAAGGTACTTGGTAAACTTTGTGGTCATGGTTAGTGGCACATGCCAATTTTGTCAAGGCATTGCAAACAATAGCCGTGCCAAAGCCACTGACTTTTTAACATGTTTATACCTGCAAGGTCACGCATATTAGATGTGCACTGTGATGGGGCAATCTGACCGTGGGTGACTCGTATTACAATTCGTATAAGTTAAAGTCACTTGGTAAACTTTTGTGGTCATGATCAGTGGCACATGCCAACTTCGTCAAGGCATTGCGCACAAAAGCCACCTGGAGCCACCAGTATTCTATGCTATTTGCACCTGCAAGGTCGTGCCTAGTTCATCTGCACTGTGAGTGGACACTCTAACCATGGCTGACTCGTGTTATGATGGATAGAAGTTAAAGTCACTTTGATACAATTTGTGGTTCTGGTCAGTGGCACCTGCCAAATTTGTCAAGGCATTGCACACAATAGCCACACCAAGACACCAGAATTCTACCTTGTTCATACCTGTAAGAACATGCCCAATATATCTGCACTGTGATTGGCCACTCTGATCGTGGCTGACTTGTGTTATGATTCATAGCCGTTGAAGGTACTTGGTAAACTTTGTGGTCATGGTCAGTGGCACATGCCAACTTTGTCAAGGCATTGCGCACAATAGCCGTGCCAAGCCACCGGTTTTTTAACTTGTGTATACCTGCAAGGTCATACATATAAGATGTGCACAATGATTGGGTAATCTGACCGTGGCTGACTCGTGTTACGATTCGTAGAAGTTAAAGTCACTTGCTAAACTTTGTGGTCATGGTCAGTGGCACATGCCAACTTCGTCAAGGCATTGCGCACAATAGCCATGTCGAGCCACCAGTATTCTACCTTGTTTGCACCAGCAAGGTCATTTCTAGTACATCTGCACTATGATTGGACACCCTGATTGTGGCTGACTCGTGCTATGATCAATAGAATTTAAAGTCACTTGGATACATTTGTGGTCATGGTCAGTGGCACATGCCAACTTTGTCAAGGCATTGCGCACAATAGCCACACCGAGCCACCAGAATTATACCTTGTTCATACCTGTAAGGTCATGCCCAATATATCAGCACTGTGATTGGACACTCTGACCGTGGCTGATTTGTGTTATCATTCATAGCCGTTTAAGGTACTTGGTAAACATTGTCGTCATGGTCAGTGGCACATGCCAACCTTGTGAAGGCATTGCGCACAATAGCCGTGCCAAGACACCGGTTTTTTACCCTGTTTCTACCTGCAAGGTCATGCATCTTAGATGTGCACTGTGATTGGGTATTCTGACCGTTGCTGACTCGTGTTATGATTCCTAGAGGTTAAAGTCACTTGGTAAAGTATGTGGTCATGGTCAATGGCACATGCCAACTTTGTCAAGGCATTGCGCACAGTAGCCACACCAAGCCACCAGTATTCTACCTTTTTTGCAACTGAAATTTCATGCCTAGTACATCTGGACTGTGATTGGACACTCTGACCGTGGCTGACTCGTGTTATGATCAATAGACGTAAAAGTCACTTGGATACATTTGTGGTCATGGTCAGTGGCACATGCCAACATTGTCAAGGCATTGCGCACAACAGCCACACCGAGCCACCATTCTTCTACCTTGTTCATACCTGCAAGGTCATGCGCAGTATCTGTACTGTGATTGAACACTCTGACGGTGACTGACTCGTGTTATGATTCATAGCCGTTTTAATGTACTTGGTAAACTTTGTGGTCATGGTCAGTGGCACATGCCAACTTTGTCAAGGCATTGCGCACAATAGCCGTGCCAAGCCACCGGTGTTTTATCTTTTTTATACTTGCAATGTCATGCATATTAGTTGTACAGAATGATTGGTCACTCTGACCGTGGCTGACTCGTGTTACGATTCGTAGAAGTTAGAGTCACTTGGTAAACTTTGTGGTCATGGTCAGTGGCACATGCCAACTTCGTCAAGGCATTGTGCACAATAGCCACACCGAGCCACCACTATTCTACCTTGCTTGCACCTGCAAGGTCATGCCTAGTACATCTCCACTGTGATTGGACACTCTGACCTTGGCTGACTTGTGTTATGATAAATAGAATTAAAAGTCACTTAGATACATTCGTGGTCATGGTTTGTGGCACATGCCAACTTTGTGAAGGCAATGCACACAATAGCCACACCAAGCCACCAGTACTCTACCTTGTTCATACCTGTGAGGTCATGCACATTATATCTGCACTGTGATTGGACACTCTCACTGTGGCTGACTCGTGTTATGATTCATAGCCGTTTAAGGTACTTGGTAACCTTTGTGGTCATGGTCAGTGGAACATGCCAACTTTGTCAAGGCATTGCGCACAATAGCCATGACAAGCCACTGGTTTTTTACCTTGCTTATGCCTGTAAGGTCATGCCTAGTACATCTGAACTGTGATTGGGCACTCTGACTGTGGCTGACTCGTGTTACCATTCATAGAAGTTAAAGTCACTTGGTAAACTTTGTGGTCATGGTCAGTGGCACATGCCAACTTGGTCAATGCATTGCGCATAATAGCCACACCGAGCCACCGGTATTCTACCTTGTTTGCACCTGCAAGATCATGCTTAGTACATCTGCACTATGATTGGACACTCTGACCGTGGCTGACTCGTGTTATGATCAATAGAAGTGAAAGTCACTTGGATACATTTGTGGTCATGGTCAGTGGCACATGCAATCTTTGTCAAGGAATTGCACAATACAACCACACCAAGCCACCAGTATTCTACCTTGTTTATACCTGTAAGGTCATGCCCATTGTATCAGTACTGTGATTGGACACTGTGACTGTGGCTGACCCGTGTAATGATTCATAGCCGTTTAAGGTACTTGGTAAAATGTGTGGTCAAGGTCAGTGGCACATGCCAACTTTGTCAAGGCATTGCGCACAATAGCCGTGCCAAGCCACTGGTTTTTTACCTTGTTTATACCTGCAAGCTCATGCCTACTACATCTGAAGTGTGTTTGGGCACTCTGATTGTGGCTGACTCGTGTTATGTTTCGTACAGGTTAAAGTCACTTGGTAAACTTTGTGGTCATGGTCAGTGGCACATGCCAACTTGGTCAAGGCATTGCGCATAATAGCCACACCGAGCCACCAGTATTCTACCTTGTTTGCACGTGCAATATCATGATTAGTACATCTGCACTATGATTGGACACTCTGACCGTGGCTGACTCGTGTTATGATCTATAGAAGTGAAAGTCACTTGGATACATTTGTGGTCATGGTCAGTGGCACATGCAGACTTTGTCAAGGAATTGCACAAAATAACCACACCGAGCCACCAGTATTCTACCTTTTTTATACCTGTAAGGTCATGCCCAGTGTATCTGTACTGTGATTGGACACTCTGACTGTGGCTGACCCGTGTTATGATTCATAGCCGTTTAAGGTAGTTGGTAAAATTTGTGGTCATGGTCAGTGGCACATGCCAACTTTGTCAAGGCATTGCGCATAATAGCCGTGCCAAGCCATGGGTTTTTTACATTGTTTATACCTGCAAGGTCACGCCTGGTACATATGAACTGTGATTGGGCACTCTGACTGTGGATGACTCCTGTTAGGATTCGTAGAAGTTAAAGTCATTTGTTAAACTTTGTCGTCATGGTCAGTGGCACTTGCCAACCTTGCCAAGGCATTGCGCACAATAGCCGTGCCAAGACACCGGTTTTTGACCCTGTTTATACCTGCAAGGTCATGCATATTAGATGTGCACGGTGATTGGATACTCTGACCGTGGCTGACTCGTGTTATCATTCGTAGAGGTTAAAGTCACTTGGTAAACTTTATGGTCATGGTCAGTGGCACATGCCAACTTTGTCAAGGCATTGCGCACAATAGCCACACCGAGCCACCAGTATTCTACTTTTTTTATACCTGTAAGGCCATGCCCAGTATATCTGTACTATGATTGGACACTCTGAGTGTGGCTGACCCGTGTTATGATTCATAGCCGTTTCAGGTACTTGGTAAACTTTATGGTCATGGTCAGTGGCACATGCCAACTTTGTCAAGGCATTGCGCACAATCGCCGTGCCAAGCCACTGGGTTTTTATCTGTTTATACCTGCAAGCTCATGCCTCGTACATCTAAACTGTGATTGGGCCCTCTGACTGTGGCTGACTCGTGTTACGATTCGTACAAGTTAAAGTAACTTGGTAAACTTTGTGGTCATGGTCTGTGGCACATGCCAAAGTTGTCAATGCATTGCGCACAATAGCCACACCAAGCCAGTAGTATTCTACCTTGTTTGTACTTGCAAGATCATGCCTAGTACATCTGCACTGTGATTGGACATTCTGACTGTGGCTGGCTCGTGTTATGATCAATAGAAGTAAAAGTCACTTGGATGCATTTGTGGTCATGGTCAGTGGCACATGCCAACTTTGTCAAGGCATTGCGCACAATAGCCACACCGAGCCACCAGTATTGCCTGGTACATCTGCACTGTGATTGGACACCCTGAACGTGGCTGACTCGTGTTATGATTCATAGCCGTCTAAGGTACTTGGTAAACTTTGTGGTCATGGTCAGTGGCACATGCCAACTTTTTGAAGGCATTGCGCATAATAGCCATGCCAATCCACTGGTTTTTTAGCTTGTTTATACCTGCAAGGTCATGTATACTAGATGTGCACTGTGATTGGGCACTCCGACCGTGGCTGACTCGTATTACGATTCGTAGAAGTTAAAGTCACTTGGTAAACTTTGTGGTCATGGTCAGTGGCACATGCCAACTTCGTCAAGGCCTTGCGCACAATAGCCACACCGAGCCACCAGTATTGCCTGGTACATCTGCACTGTGATTGGACACCCTGAACGTGGCTGACTCGTGTTATGATCAATAGAAGTAAAAGTCACTTGGATACATTTGTGGTCATGGTCAGTGTCACATGCCAAATTTGTCAATGCATTGCACACAATAGCCACGCCAAGCCACCAGAATTCTACCTTGTTCATACCTATAAGGTCATGCCCAGTATATCTGCAATGTGATTGGACACTCTGACCGTGGCTGACTTGTGTTATCATTCATAGCCGTTTCAGGTACTTGGTAAACGTTGTGGTCATGGTCAGTGGCACATGCCAAATTTTTCAAGGTATTGCGCACAATAGCCGTGCCAAGCCATGGGTTTTTTACCTTCGTTATACCTGCAAGGTCATGCCTGGTGCATCTGAACTATGATTGGGCACTCTGTCTGTGGATGACTCCTGTTACGATTCGTAGAAGTTAAAGTCACATGGTAAACTTTGTCGTCATGGTCAGTGGCACTTGCCAACCTTGTCAAGGCAATGCGCACAATAGCCGTGCCAAGACACCGGGTTTTAACCCTGTATATACGTGCAAGGTCATGCATATTAAATGTGAACTGTGATTGGATACTCTGACCGTGGCTGACTCGTGTTATGATACGTAGAGGTTAAAGTCGCTTGGTAAACTTTGTGGTCATGGTCAGTGGCACATGCCAACTTTGTTAAGGCATTGCGCACAATAGCCACACCAAGCCACCAGTATTCTGCCTTTTTTGCACCTGCAAGATCATGCCTAGTACATCTCCACTGTGATTGGACACTCTGACCTTGGCTAACTCGTGTTATGACCAAAAGAAGTAAAAGTCACTTGGATACATTTGTGGTCATGGTCAGTGGAACATGCCAACTTTGTCAAGGAATTGCGCACAATAGCCACACCGAGCCACCAGTATTCTACCTTGTTCATACCTGCAAGGTCATGCGCAGTATATCTGTACTGTGATTGGACACTCTGACCGTGGCTGACTCGTGTTGTGATTCATATCCGTTTAAGGTACTTGGTAAACTTTGTGGTCATGGTCAGTGGCACATGCCAACATTGTCAAGGCATTGCGCACAATAGCCACACCGAGCAACCAGTAGCTTACTTTGTTTATACCTGTAAGGTCATGCCCAGTATATCTGCACTGTGATTGGACACTCTGACCGTGGCTGACTCGTGTTATGATTCATAGCCGTTTAAGGTACTTGGTAAACTTTGTGGTCATGGTCAGTGACACATGCCAACTTTTTCAAGGCATTGCACACAATAGCCATGCCAAGCAACCAAATTCTTACCTTGTTTATACCTGCAAGTTCATGTATATTAGATGTGCACTGTCATTGGGCACTCTGCCCGTGGCTGACTCGTGTTACAATTCGTAGAAGATAAAGTCACTTGGTAAACTTTCAGGTCATGGTCAGTGGCGCATGCCAACTTTGTCAAGGCATTATGGACAATAGCCACACCAAGCCACCAGTATTATACCCTGCTTGCACCTGCAAAATCATGCCTAGTACATCTGTACTGTCATTGGACACTCTGACCATGCTGAACTCGTGTTATGATCAATAGAAATAAAACTCACTTGGATACATTTGTGGTCATGGTCAGTGGCACATGCCAACTTTGTCAAGGCATTGCACACAATAGCCACACCGAGCTACCAGTATTCTACCTTGTTTATACCTGCAAGGTCATGCCCAGTATATCTGCATTGTGACTGGACACTCTGACCATGGCTGACTCGTGTAATGATTCATAGCCGTTTAAGATACTTGGTAAACTTTGTGGTCATGGTCAGTGGCACAAGCGAACTTTGTCAAGGCATTGCGCACAATAGCCGTGCCACGCCACCTGTTTTTTACCTGGATTATACCTGCAAGTTAATGCATATTAGATGCGCGCTGTGATTGGGCACTCTTACCGTGGCTGACTCGTGTTATGATTCGTAGAAGTTGAATTCACTTGGTAAACGTTTTGGTCATGGTCCGTGGCATATGTCAACTTTGTCAAGGCATTGCGCACAATAGCCACACCGAGCCACCAGTATTTTACCTTGTTTGTACCTGAAAAATCATGCCCAGTACATGTGCACTGTGATTAGACACTCGGACTGTGGCTGACTCGTGTTATGATCAATAGAAGTAAAAGTCACTTTGATAAATTTGTGGTCATGGTCAGTGTAAAATGCCCACTTTGTCAAGGCATTGCACACAATAGCCGTGCCAAGAAACTGGTTTTTTACCCTGTTTATACCTGAAAGGTCATGCATACTAGATGTGCACTGTGATTGGGCACTCGGACTGTGGCTGAGTCGTGTTGCGATTCGTAGAAGTTAAAGTCACTTGGTAAACATTTTGGTCATGGTCAGTGGTACATGCCAACTTTGTCAATGCATTGCGCACAATAGTCGTGCCAAGCCACTTGGTTGTTACCTTGTTTATGCCTGCAATGTAATTAATATTAGATGTGCACTGTGATTGGGCACTATGACCGTGGCTGACTTTTGTTACGATTCGTAGAAGTTAAAGTCACTTGGTAAACTTTGTGGTTATGGTCAGTGGCACATGCCAACTTTGTCGAGGCTTTGTGCACAATAACTACACCGAGCCACCAGTATTCTACCTTGTTTGAACCTGCAAGATCATGCCTAGTACATCTACACTGTGATTGGACACTTTCACAGTGGCTGACGCATGTTATGATCAATAGATGGAAAAGTCACTTGGATACATTCGTGGTCATGGTCAGTGGCACATGCCAACTTTGTCAAGGCATTGTGCAAAATTGCCACACCGAGCCACCAGTATTCTACCTTGTTTATACCTGTCAGGTCATGCCCAGTATATCTGCACTGTGATTGGACACTCTGACCGTGGCTGACTCGTGTTATGATTAATAAACGTTTAATGTACTTGGTAAAACTTGTAGTCATGGGCAGTGGCAAATGCCAACTTTGTCAAGGTATTGCGCACAATAGCCGTGCCAAGCCACCGGTGTTTTACCTTGTTTATGTTTGCAAGGTCATGCATATTAGATGTACGCTGTGATTGGGCACTCTGACCGTGGCTGACTCGTGTTACGATTCGTAGAAGTTAAAGTCACTTGGTAAACTTTGTGGCCATGGTGAGTGGCACATGCCAACTTTATGAAGGCATTGCGCACAATAGCCACACCGAGCCACCAGTATTCTATCTTGTTTGTACCTGCAAGGTCATGCCCAGTATATCTGCACTGTGACTGAACACTCTGACCGTGGCTGGCTCGTGTTATGATTCATAGCCGTTTAAGGTACTTGGTAAACTTTGTGGACATGGTCAGTGGCACATGCCAACTTTGTCCAGGCATTGCGCACAGTAGCCTACAAAGCCACCGGTTTCTTTCCTTGTTTATACCTACAAGGTCATGCCTAGTATATCTGAACTGTGATTGGACACTCTGGTTGTGGCTGACTCGTGTTACGATTCGTAGAAGTTAAAGTCACTTGGTAAACTTTGTGGTCATGGTCAGTGGCACATGCCAACTTTGTCAAGGCATTGCGCACAAAAGCCATGCCAAGCCACCAGTTTTTTACCTTGTTTATACCTGCAAGGTCATGCCTAGTCTTTCTGCACTGTGATTGGGCACTCTGACTGTGGCGGACTTGTGTTATGCTTCGTAGAAGCTAAAGTCACTTGGTAAGCTTTGTGGTCATGGTCAGTGGCACATGCCAAATTTGTCAAGGCATTGCGCACAATAGCCACACCGAGCCACCAGTATTCTACCTTGTTTGTACCTGCAACATCATGCCTAGTACATTTGTACTGTAATCGGACATTTGACCGTGGCTGACTCGTGTTATGATCAATACTGTCATGGTCAGTGGCACATGCCAACGTTTTCAAGGCATTGCACACAATAGCCGTGCCAAGCCACCGGTTTTTTACCTGCAAGGTCATGCATATTAGATGTACGCTGTGATTGGACACTCTGACCATGGCTGACTTGTGTTATGATTCGTAGAAGTTGAAGTCACCTGGTAAACTTTGTAGCCATGGCGAGTGGCACATGCCAACTTTATCAAGATGTTGCGCACACTGAGCCACCAGTATTCTACCTTGTCTGCACCTGCAAGATCATGCATAGCACGTCTGCATTTTGATTGGACACTCTGAAAGATGCTGACTCGTGTTATGATCAATAGAAGCAAAAGTCACTTGGATACATTTGTGGTGATGGTCAGTGGCACATGCCAACTTTGTCAAGGCATTGCGCATAATAGCCACACCGAGCCACCAGTGTTCTACCTTGTTTGTACCTGCAAGGTTATGCCCAGTATATCTGCACTGTGATTGGACACTCCGACCGTGGCTGACTCGTGTTATGATTCATAGCCGTTTAAGGTACGTGGTAAACTTTGTGCTCATGGTCAGTGGCACATGCCAACTTTGTCAAGGTAATGCGCACAGTAGCCGTGCCAAGCCACCGGTTTTTACACTGTCTATACCTGCAAGGTCATGCCCAGTACATCTGTACTATGATTGGACACTCTGACCATGGCTGACTCGTGTTATGATCAATATAAGTAAAAGTCACTTGGATACATTAGTGGTCATGGTCAGTGGCACATGCCAACTTTGTCAGGGCATTACACACTATAGCCACACCGAGCCACCAGTTTTCTACCTTTTTTTATTTCTGTAAGGTCATGCTCAGCATATATGCACTGTGATTGGACACTCTGACCGTGGCTGACTCGTGTCATGATTCATAGCTGTTTAAGGTTCTTGGTAAACTCTGTGGTCATGGTCAGTGGCACATGCCAAATTTGTCAAGGCAAAGCGCAAAATAGCCACACCGAGCCACCAGTATTCTACCTTGTTTGAACCTGCAAGATCATGCCTAGTACATCTGCACTGTGATTGGACACTCTGACCGTGGCTGACTCGTGTTATGATCAATAGAAGTAAAAGTCACTTGGATACATTTGTGGTCATGGTCATTGGCACATGCCAACTTTGTCAGGGCATTGCGTACAATAGCCACACCGAGCCACCAGTATTTTACCTTATTTATACGTGTAAAGCCGTGCCCAGTATATATGCACTGTGATTGGACACTCTGACCATGGCTGACTCGTGTTATGATCAATAGAAGTAAAACTCACTTGGATATATTTGTGGTCATGGTCAGTGGCACATGCCAGCTTTGTCAAGGCATTGCGCACAATAGCCACACCGAGCCACTTGTATGATTCATATCCGTTAAAGGTACTTGGTAAAATTTGCGGGCATGGCAGTGGCACATGCCAACTTTGTCAAGGCATTGCGCACAATAGCCGTGCCAAGCCACCGATTTTGTACCTTGTTTATACCTGCGAGGTCGTGCATATTAGATGTGCGCTATGATTGGGCACTCTGACCGTGGCCGTGTCGTGTTACAACTTGTATAAGTTAAAGTCACATGGTAAACATTGTGGTCATGGTCAGTGGCACATGCCAACTTTGTAAAGGCATTGTGCACACTAGCCACACCGAGACACCAAGTTTCTACTTTTTTTTAACCTGCAAGATCATGGCTAGTACATCTACACTGTGATTGGACAGTCTGACCGCGGCTGACTTGTGTTATGATCAATGGAAGTAAAAGTCACTTGGATACATTTGTGGTCACGGTCAGTGGCACATGCAAACTTTGTCAAGGCATTGCACACAATAGCCAAACTGAGCCAGCAGTATTCTACCTTGTTTGCACCTGCACGATCATGCCTAGTACATCTGCACTGTGATTGGACACTCTGACCGTTGCTGACTCGTGTTATGATCAATAGAAGTAAAAGTCACTTGGATACACTTGTGGTCATGGTCAGTGGCACATGCCAACTTTTTCAAGGCATTGCGCAAAATAGCCACACCGAGCCACTAGTATTCTACCTTGTTTATACCTTCAAAATCATGCTTAGTACATCTGCACTGTGATTGAACACTCTGACCGTGGCTGACTCGTGTCATGATCAATAGAAGTAAAAGTCACTTGGATAAATTTGTGGTCATGGTCAGTGGCACATGCCAACTTTGTCAAGGCATTGCGCACAATAGCCACATGGAGCCACCAATATTCTACCTTGTTTGTACCTGCAAGCTCATGCCTAGTTTATCTGCACTGTGATTGGACACTCTGACCGTGGCTGACTCGTGTTATGATCAATAGAAGTAAAAGTCACTTGGATACATTTGTGGTCGTGGTCAGTGGCACATGCCAACTTTGTCAAGGCATTGCGCAAAATAGCCACACCAAGTTACTAGTATTCTACCTTGTTTGTACCTGCAAGATAATGCCTAGTACATCTGGCATGTGATTGGACCCTCTAACCGTGGCTGACTCGTGTTATGATAAATAGATGTAAAAGTCACTTGGATAAACTTGTGGTCATGGTCAGGGGCACATGTCAACTTTCTCACGGCATTGCGCACAATAGCCACACCAAGCCACCAGTATTTTGCCTTGTTTTTACCTGTAAGATCATGCCCAGTATATCTGCACTATGATTGGACACTCTGACCGTGGCGGACTCGTGTTATGATTCATAGCCGTTAGAGGTACTTGGTAAACTTTGTGGTCATGGTGTGTGGCACATGCCAAATTTGTCAAGGCATTGCGCACAATAGCCGTGCCAAGCCACCGGTTTTTAACTTGTTTATACATGCAAGGTCACGCATATTAGATGTGCACTGTGATTGGGCACTCTGACCGTGGCTGAATCTTGTTACGATTCGTAGAAGTTAAAGTCACTTGGTAAACTTTGTGGTCATGGTCAGTGGCACTGCCAACTCTGTCAAGGCATTGCGC
This sequence comes from Penium margaritaceum, assembly GCA_023375785.1. Taxonomy (NCBI): domain Eukaryota; kingdom Viridiplantae; phylum Streptophyta; class Zygnematophyceae; order Desmidiales; family Peniaceae; genus Penium; species Penium margaritaceum. The sequence continues at coordinate 272,669 of SZWC01000270.1, read as the reverse complement.
ACAATAGCCACACTGAGCCACCAGTATTCTACCTTGTTTGTACCTGCAAGATCATGCCTAGTACATATGCACTGTGATAGGACACTCTGACCGTGGCTGACTCGTGTTATGATCAATAGAAGTAAAAGTCACTTGGATACATTTGTGGTCATGGTCAGTAGCACATGCCAACTTTGTCAAGGCATTACACACAATAGCCACACCGAGCCACCAGTATTCTACCTTGTTTGTACCTGTAAGGTCATGCCCAGTATATCTACACTGAAATTCGACACTCTGACCGTGGCTGCCTCGTGTTATGATTCATAGCCGTTTTAAGTCACTTGGTAAACTTTGTGGTCATAGCAGTGGCACATGCCAGCTTTGTCAAGGCATTGCGCACAATAGCTGTGCCAAGCCACCAGTTTTTTACCTTGTTTATACCTGCAATGTCATGCATATTAGATGTACGCTGTGATTGGGCACTCTGATCGTGGCTGACTCGTGTTACGGTATGTAGGGGTTAAAGTCACTTGGTAAATTTTGTAGTCATGGTCAGTGGCACATGCCAACTTTGTCAAGGCATTGCGCACAATAGCCACACCGAGCCACCAGTATTCTACCTTTTTTTAACCTGCGAGATCATGCGTAGTACATCTGCACTGTGATTGGACACTCTGACCGCGGCTGACTTGTGTTATGATCAATAGAAGTAAAAGCCACTTGGATACATTTGTGGTCAAGGTCAGTGGTACATGCCAACTTTGTCAAGGCATTGCGCACAATAGCCAAACTGAGCCACCAGTATTCTACCTTGTTTGTACCTGCACGATCATGCCTAGTACATCTGCACTATGATTGGATACCCTGACCGTGGCTAACTCGTCTTATGATCAATAGAAGTAAAAGTCACTTTGATACATTTGTGGTCATGGTCAGTGGCACATGCCAACTTTGTAAAGGCCTTGCGCAAAATACCTACACCGAGCCAATAGTATTCTACCTTGTTTGTACCTGCAAGATCATGCCCATTACATCTGCACTGTGATTGGACACTCTGACCGTGGCTGAGTCGTGTTATGATTTATAGCCGTTTCATGTACTTGGAAAACTTTGTGGTCATGGTCAATGGCACAATGCATTGCGCACAATAGCCGTGCCAGGACACCGGTTTTCTACCTTGTTTTTACCTGCAAGGTCATGCATATTAGATGTACGCTGTGATTGGATACTCCAACCATGGCTCACTCGTGTTATGATACGTAGACGTTAAAGTTACTTGGTAAACATTGTGGTCATGGTCAGTGGCACATGCAAAATTTGTCAAGGCATTACGCACAATAGCCACACCGAGCTACCAGTATTCCACCTTGTTTGCACCTGTAAGATCATGCCTAGTACATCTGCATTGTTATTGGACACTCTGACCGTGACTGACTCGTTTCCCTTTTGTCTTGTTCTGTCTCTTATAAGGAGGATGTTCATTCCCTCCTAGTATAACCAGAACAGTTGTGCACATACTGTTCCCTTTTGGTTCCGTGGTATTGCCGCTGTGTTCTATCTCTGCTCGCCTTGTGTCTCCGCTCACTTCGCCTACCATTTATCGCTTCGCTTTGTCACTCATGACCTTTCGCTCACCTCTGGTGCATCACCCGCTTCGATTCCGTGCTCTCTCACTGCCCTCTGTCTACCTTGGAGCTCTGTGTCTCACCCCTGTCGAGGCCTTGTGACTAACTTATGAGGACCGTTCTCGTCTTTCTGCCTTCATCATCCTGCTGGCTGACTCCTGTATGATTCAATGCTTCTGCCTGCTTCTGCTCCTGCCGTCCACTCTCACTAAAATCTTCTGACAAAATTCACTTGGTAAACTTTGAAATCATGGTAAGTGGCACATGCCAACTTTGTCAAGGCATTGCGCACAATAGCCGTGCCAAGCCACCGGTTTTTTACCTTTTTTATACCTGCAAGGTCATGCATATGAGATGTGCTCCGTGATTGGGCACTCTGAGTGTGGCTGACCCGTGTTACGGTTTGTAGAAGTTAAAGTCACTTGGTAAACTTTGTGGTCATGGTCAGTGGAACATGCCAATTTTGTCAAGGCATTGCGCACAATAGCTGTGCCAAGCCACCGGTTTTGTACCTTGTTTATACCTGCAAGGTCATGCATGTTAGATGTGGACCGTGATTGGACACTCTGACCGTGGCTGAATCGTGTTACGATTCGTAGAAGTTTAAGTCACTTGGTAAACTTTGTGGTCATGGTCAGTGGGACATGCAAACTTTGTCAAGGCATTGCACACAATAGCCACGCCAAGCCACCGGTGTTTTACCGTGTTTGTACCTTCAAGATCATGTCTAGTACATCTGCACTGTGATTGGACACTCTGACCGTGGCTGACTCGTGTTATGATCGATAGAAGGAAAGTCACTTGGATACTTTTTTGGTCATGGTCAGTGGCACATACCAACTTTGTCAAGGCATTGCACAAAATAGCCACACCGATCCACCTGTATTCTATTTTGTTTATACATGCAAGGTCATGCCCATTATATCTGCACTGTGATTGGACACTCTGACCGTGGCTGACCCGTGTTATGATCCATAGCCGTTTAATGTACTTGGTAAACTTTGTGGTCATGGTCAGTGGCACATACCAACTTTGTCAAGACATTGCGCACAATAGCCGTGCCAAGCCACCTGGTTTTTACCTTGTCTATACCTGTAATGTCATGCCTAGTACATCTGAACTGTGATTGGGTACTCTGACCATGGCTGACTTGTGTTATGATTCATAGAAGTTAAAGACACTTGGTAAAATTTGTGGTCATGGTCAGTGGCACATCTCAACTTTGTCAAGGCATTGCGCACAATAGCTGCACCGAGCCACCAGTATTTTACCTTGTTTATACATGCGAGGTCATGCCCAGTATACCTGCACAGTGATTGGATACTCTGACAGTGGCTGTCTCGTGTTATGATTCATAGCCGTTTAATGTACATGGTAAACTTTGTGGTCATGGTCAGTGGCACATGCCAACTTTGTCAAGGCATTGCGCACCATAGCCACACCGAGCAACCAGTATTCTACCTTGTTTGTACCTGCAAGATCAGGCCTAGTTCATGTGCACTGTGATTGGACACTCTGACTGTGGCTGACTCGTGTTATGATTCGTAGCCGTTTAATGTACTTGGTAAACTTTGTGGTCATGGTCAGTGGCACATGCGAACTTTGTCAAGGCATTGCACACAATAGCCGTGCCAAGCCACCGGATTTTTACCTTGTTTATACCTGCATGTTAGGTGTGCACTCAAATTGGGCACTCTGACCGTGGCTGACTCGTGTTACGATACGTACAAGTTAAAGTCGCTTCGTAAACTTTGTGGTCATGGTCAGTGGCACATGCCAACTTTGTCAATGCATTGCGCACAATAGCCACACCGAACCACCAGTATTCTACCAACTGCTCAAGGAATTCAACGATAGAGGTTTGCCTGATTATGAAATGTATGAATTAGATTGAAAAGTTGGGCTCAGTATTGTTCTTGGAATCCTAAGTGAACGAATTGACATTCAACTGACACTTTGAATTCAACAAAACGCCCAGGATCATTTTTGCAGGAATCCAATATTTCAACGAGATCTTCCATTGTACAAAGAAACACTAAGGACCACCGACGGGTCTAGGAGTGTGTGGTGTTACGTGGGTTTGTCATTTTGTACACATGGCTGTTCACGCCTATTTGTAGTTCCTTACCACGAATGACTCTACGGAGAATGTGAACAAACATGTGATGTGAAATATGAGTGAACATTTTCTCAACCGTGATTTCACCGGAAAACATATTCAAATTGTTTGTGTGACATTTCAACTTCATCGAACAAATTTTGACACAATTTCAATGACCAGGAAAACATTTAAAATGAAATGACTCGAGCAGTAGGGTACCTTGTTTGCACCTGCAAGATCATGCCTAGTACATCTGCACTGTCATTTGACACTCTGACCGTGGCTGACTCGTGTTATGATCAATAGAAGTAAAAGTCACTTGGATACATTTGTGGTCATGGTCAGAGGCACATGCCATCTTTGTCAAGGCATTGCGCACAATATTCACACTGAGCCACCAGTATTTTGCCTAGTTTATACCTGTAAGGTCATGCCCAGATTATTTGCATTCTGATTGGACACTCTGACCGTGGCTGACTCGTGTTATGACTCATAGCCGTTTAAGGTACTTGGTTAACTTTGTGGTCATTGTCAGTGGCACATGCCAACTTTGTCAAGGCATTGCGCAAAATCGCCGTGCCAAGCCACCAGTGTTTTGACTTGTTTATACCTGCAAGGTCATGCATATTACACGTGCACTGTGATTGGGCACTCTGACCGTGGCTGACTCGTGTTATGATCAATATAAGTAAAAGTCACTTGGATACATGTGTGGTCATGGTCAGTGGCACATGCTAACTTTGTCAAGGTATTGTGCATAATAGCCACACTGAACCACGAGTACTTTACCTTGTTTACAACTGAAAGGTCATTCCCAGTATATCTGCAGTTTGATTGGACACTCTGACCGTGGCTGAAACGTGTTATGATTCATAGCCCTTTAAGGTACTTGGTAAACTTTGTGGTCATGGTCAGTGGCACATGCCAACTTTGTCAAGGCATTGCGCACAGTATCCGTGCCAAGCCACCAGTTGTTTAACTTTTTCATACCTGCAAGTTCATGCATATTACATGTACACTGTGATTGGGCACTCTGACCATGGCTGACTCGTGTTACGATTAGTAGAAGTTAAAGTCACGTGGTAAACTTTGTGGTCATGGTCAGTGGCACATGCCAACTTTGTCAAGGCATTGCGCACAATAGCCGTGCCAAGCCACCGGGTTTTTACCTTGTTTATACCTGCAAGGTCATGCATATTAGATGTGCACCGTGGTTGGGCACTCTGAGTGTGGCTGTCCCGTGTTACGATTTGTATAAGTTAAAGTCACTTGGTAAACTTTGTGGTCATGGTCGGTGGCACATGCCAATTTTGTCAACGCATTGCGCACAATAGCTGTGCCAAGCCACCGATTTTTTACCTTGTTTATACCTGCAAGGTCATGCATGTCAGATGTGCACCGTGATTGGACACTCTGACTGTGGCTGACTCGTGTTACGATTCGTAGAAGTTAAAATCACTTGGTAAACTTTGTGGTCATGGTCAGTGGCACATGCAAACTTTGTCAATGCATTGCACACAATAGCCACGCCAAGCCACCGGTGTTTCACCGTGTTTGTACCTGCAAGATCATGCCTAGTACATCTGCACTGTGATTGGACACTCTGACCGTGGCTGACTCGTGCTGTGATCGATAGAAGTAAAGTCACTTGGATACATTTTTGGTCATGGTCAGTGGCACATACCAACTTTGTCAAGGCATTGCACAAAATAGCCACACCGATCCACCAGTATTCTATTCTGTTTATACATGCAAGGTCATGCCCATTATATCTGCACTGTGATTGGACACTCTGACCGTGGCTGACCCATGTTATGATTCATAGCCGTTTAATGTACTTGGCAAACTTTGTCGTCATGGTCAGTGGCACATACCAACTTTGTCAAGACATTGCGCACAATAGCCGTGCCAAGCCACCTGTTTTTTACCTTGCTTATACATGTAATGTCATGCCTAGTACATCTGAACTGTGATTGGGTACTCTGACCGTGGCTGACTCGTGTTTTGATTCGTAGAAGTTCAAGTCACTTGGTAAACTTTGTGGTCATGGTCAGTGGCACATCCCAACTTTGTCAAGGCATTGCGCACAATAGCTGCACCGAGCCACCAGTATTCTACCTTGTTTATACATGCGAGGTCATGCCCATTATATCTGCACAGTGATTGGATACTCTGACAGTGGCTGTCTCGTGTTATGATTCGTAGCCGTTTAGTGTACTTGGTAAACTTTGTGGTCATGGTCAGTGGCACATCCCAACTTTGTCAAGGCATTGCGCACAATAGCTGCACCGAGCCACCAGTATTCTACCTTGTTTGTACCTGCAAGATCATGCCTAGTTCATGTGCACTGTGATTGGACACTCTGACCGTGGCTGACTCGTGTTATGATTCATAGCCGTTTAATGTACTTGGTAAACTCTGTGGTCATGGTCAGTGGCACATGCGAACTTTGTCAAGGCATTGCGCACAATAGCCGTACCAAGCCTCCGGATTTTTACCTTGTTTATACCTGCAAGGTCATGCATATTAGATGTGCACTGTGATTGGGCACTCTGACCGTGGCTGACTCGTGTTACGATACGTATAAGCTAAAGTCGCTTGGTAAACTTTGTGGTCATGGTCAGTGGCACATGCCAACTTTGTCAATGCATTGCGCACAATAGCCACACCGAACCACCAGTATTCTACCTACTGCTCAAGGAATTCAATGATAGAGGTTTGCCTGATTATGAAATTTATGAATTAGATTGAAAATTTGGGCTCAGTATTATTTTTGGAATCCTAAGTGAACGAATTGACATTCAACTAACACATTGAATTCAACATAAGGCCCATGCTCATTTTTTCAGAAATCCAATATTTCAACAAGATATTCCATTGTACAAAGAAATACTACGGACCACCAACGGGTCTAGGTGTGTGTGGTGTTACGTGGGTTTGTCATTTTGTACAGATGGCTGTTCACGCCTACTTGTAGTTCCCTACCACGAATGCCTCTATGGATAATGTGAACAAACATGTGATGTGAAGTATTAGTGAACATTTCCTCTACCGTGATTTCACTGAAAAACATATTCAAATTATTTGTGTGACATTTTCATTTCAGCGAAAAAAATTTGACACAATTTCAATGACCAGAAAAACATTTAAAATCAAATAACTCGAGCAGTAGGGTACCTTGTTTGCACCTGCAAGATCATGCCTAGTACATCTGCACTGTGATTGGACACTCTGACCGTGGCTGACGCATGTTACGATTGGTAGAAGTTCAAGTCACTTGGTAAACTCTGTGGTCATGGTCAGTGGCACATGCCAACTTTGTCAAAGCATTGCGCACAATAGCCATGCCATGGCACCGGTTTTTTACCTTGTTTATACCTGCAAGTTCATACATATTATATGTGCACTGTGATAGGGCACTCTGACCATGACTGACTCGTGTTACGATTCGTAGACGTTAAAGTCACTTGATAAACTTTGCGGGCATGGTCAGTGGCACATGCCACCTTTGTCAAGGCATTGCACATAATAGCCACACTGAGCCACTAGTACTCTACCTTGTTTGTACCTGCAAGATCATGCCTAGTATATCTGCACCGTGATTGGACACTCTGACCGTGGCTGACTCGTGTTATGATTCATATCCGTAAACTTTGTGGTCATGGTCAGTGGCACATGCCAGCTTTGACAAGGCATTGCGCACAATAGCCACACCGAGCCACCAGTATTCTACCTTGTTTATACCTGCAAGGTCATGCCCAGAATATCTGCACTGTGATTGGACACTCTGACCGTGGCTGACTCGTGTTGTGATTCTTAGCCATTTAAGGTACTAGGTAAACATTGTGGTCATGGTCAGTGGCCCATGCAAACTTTGTCAAGGCATTGCACACAACATCCGTGCCAAGCTAACAGTTTTTCACCTTGTTTATACCTGCAAGGTCATGCCCAGAATATCTGCACTGTGATTGGACACTCTGACCGTGGCTGACTCGTGTTATGATTCTTAGCCGTTTAAGGTACTAGGTAAACACTGTGGTCATGGTCAGTGGCCCATGCAAACTTTGTCAAGGCATTGCACACAACATCCGTGCCAAGCTAACAGTTTTTCACCTTGTTTATACCTGCAAGGTCATGCATATTAGATGTACACTGTGATTGGGTAATCTGAATGCGGCTGACCTGTGTTACGGTTCGTAGAAAGTAGAGTCACTTCGTAAACTCTGTGGTCATGGTCAGTAGCACTTGCCAACTTTGTCAAATGATTGCGCACAAAAGCCGTGCCAAGCCACCGGTTTTTACCTTGTTTATACCTGCAAGTTCATGCATATGAGATGTGCACTGTGATTGGGCACTCTGACCGTGGCTGACGCATGTTACGATTGGTAGAAGTTCAAGTCACTTGGTAAACTTTGTGGGCATGGTCAGTGGCACATGCCAACTTTGTCAAGGCATTGCACATAATAGCCACACCGAGCCACTAGTACTCTACCTTGTTTGTACCTGCAAGAACATGCCTAGTATATATGCACTGTCATTGGACACTCTGACCGTGGCTGACTCTTGTTATGATCCATAGCCGTTTAATGTACTTGGCAAACTTTGTGGTCATGGTCAGTGCCACATGCCAATTTTGTCAGGGCATTGCGCACAATAGCCGTGCCAAGCCACCGGTTTTTTTATCTTGTTTATACCTGCAAGGTCATGCATATTACATGTGCACTAAGATTGGGCACTCTGACCGTGGCTCACTCGTGTTACAATTCATCGAAGTTCAAGTCACTAGGTAAACTTTGTGGTCACGGTCAGTGGCACATGCCAACTTTGTCAAGGCATTGCGCACAATAGCCACACCGAGCCACCAGTATTCTACCTTGTTTCTACATGCAAGATCATGCCTAGTACATCTGCACTGTGAGTGGAAACTCTGACCGTGGCTGACTCGTGTTATGATTCATATCCGTAAACTTTGTGGTCATGGTCAGTGGCACATGCAAACTTTGTCAAGGCATTGCGCACAATAGCCGTGTCAAGCCAACAGTTTTTTCCCGTGTTTATACCTGCAAGGTCATGCATATTAGATTTGCACTGTGATTGGGCACTCTGGATGTGGATGACTCGTGTTACGATTTGTAGAAGCTAAAGTCACTTGGTAAACTTTGTGGTCATGGTCAGTGGCACATGCCAACTTTGTCAAGGCATTGTGCACAATAGCCATACCAGGCCACCAGTTTTTTACCTTGATTATACATGCAAGGTCATGCATGTTAAATGTGCACTGTGATTGGGCACTCTGAGCGTGGCTGACTCCTGTTACGATTCGTAGAAATTAAAGTCACTTGGTACACCTTGTGGTCATGGTCAGTGGCACATGCCAACTTTGGCAAGGCATTGCGCATAATAGCCAGACCAAGCCACCGGTAGTTTGCCTTGTTTGCACCTGCAAGACCATGCCTAATACATCTGCACTGTGATTGGTCACTCTGACCATGGCTGACTCGTGTTATAATTCATAGCCGTTTAATGTACTTGGCAAACGTTGTGGTCATGGTCAGTGGCACATGCCAACTTTGTCAAGGCATTGCACACAATAGCCGTGCCAAGCCACCGGTTTTTTACCTTTTTATACCAGTAACATCATGCATATTAGATGTGCACTATGATTGGACATTCTGACAGTGGTTGACTCGTGTTACGATTCGTAGAAGTTGAAGTCACTTGGTAAACGTTGAGGTCATGGTCAGTGGCACATGCCAGCTTTGTCAAGGCATTGCGCACAATAGCCGTGCCAAGCCACCAGTTTTATACCTTGTGTATACCTGAAAGGTCATGCATATTAGACGTGCTCTGTGTTTGGGCACTCTGACCATGGCTGACTCTTGTTACGATTCGTAGAAGTTAAAGTCACCTGGTAAACTTTGTGGTCATGGTCAGTGGCACATGCCAACTTTGTCAAGTCATTGCGCACAATAGCCACACCGAGACACCAGTATTCTACCTTGTTTACACCTGCAAGATCATGCCTAGTACATCTGCACTGTGATTGGAGACTCTCACCGTGGCTGACTTGTGTTATGCGTCATAGCCGTTTAAGGTACTTGGTAAACTTTGTGGTAATGGTCAGTGGCACATGCCAACTTTGTCAAGGCATTGCGCACAATAGCCATACCAAGCCACCGGTTCTTTCCTTTTTTTATACCTGCAAGGTCATGCCTTGTACAACTGAACTGTGAGTAGGCACTCTGACTGTGGCTGACTCGTGTTACGGTTTGTAGAAGTTAAAGTCACTTGGTAAACTTTGTGGTCGTGGTCAGTGGCACATGCCAACTTTGTCAAGGCATTGCGCACAACAGTCGTGCAAAGACACCGGTTTTTTTCCTTGTTTATACCTGCAAGGTCATGCATATTAGATGTGCACTGTGATTGGGTACTCTGACCATGATTGAATCGTGTTACGATTCGTAGAAGTTAAAGTCACTTGGTAAACTTTGTAGTCATGGTCAGTGGCACCTGCCAACATTGTCAAGGCATTGCGCACAATAGCTGTGCCACACCACCGGTTTTTTACCTTGTTCATACTTGCAAGGTCATGCATGTTAGATGTGCACCGTGACTGGGCACTCTGAATGTGGCTGAATTGTGTTACGACCGCTAAAAGTTACAGTCACTTGGTAAACTTTGCGGTCATGGTCAGTGGCACATGCCAACTTTGTCAAGGCATTGCGCACAATAGCCGTGCCAAGCCACCGGTTTTTTACCTTGTTTATACATGCAAGGTCATGCATACTATATGTGCACTGTGATTGGGGACTCTGACCGTGGCTGACTCGTGTTACGATTCGTAAAAGTTAAAGTCACTTGGTAAACTTTGTGGTCATGGTCAGTGGCACATGCCAACTTTGTCAAGGCATTGCGCACAATAGCTGTGCCACACCACCGGTTTTTTACCTTGTTCATACTTGCAAGGTCATGCATGTTAGATGTGCACCGTGACTGGGCACTCTGAATGTGGCTGAATTGTGTTACGACCGCTAAAAGTTACAGTCACTTGGTAAACTTTGCGGTCATGGTCAGTGGCATATGCCAATTTTGTCAAGGCATTGCGCGCAATATGTGTGAAAAGCTACCGGGTTTTCACCTTTTTTATACCTGCAAGGTCATGCATGTTAGGTGTGCACCGTGATTGGACACTCTGACTGTGGCTGACTCGTGTTACAACTCGTAGAAGTTAAAGTCACTTGGTAAACTTTGTGGTCATGGTCAGTGGCACATGCCAACTTTGTCAAGGCATTGCGCACAATAGCTACACCAAACCACCAGTATTCTACCTACTGCTCAAGGAACTCAATGATAGAGATTTGCCTGATTATGAAATGTATGAATTGGATGGAAAATTTAGGTTCAGTATTATTTTCGGAATCATAAGTGAACGAATTGACATTCAACTGACACATTGAATTCAACAAAAGGCCCAGAATCATTTCTGCAGAAATCCAATATTTCAACGAGATATTCCATTGCACAAAGAAATACTAAGGATCACCGACGGGTCAAGGTGTGTGTCGTGTTACGTGGGTTTGTCATTCTGTACAGATGGTTGTTCACGCCTATTTGTCGTTCCCTATCACGAACGACTCTACGGAGATTGTGAACTAACATGTGATGTGAAACATGAGTGAACATTTCCTGCACCATGATTTCACCAAAAACATATTCAAAGTATTTTTGTAACATTTTAATTTCATCGAACGATTTTTTGGCACAATTTCAATGACCAGAAAAACATTTAAAATTGAATACCTCGAGCAGTAGGGTACCTTGGTTGCACCTACACGATCAAGCCTAGTACATCTTCACTGTGATTGGACACTCTGATTGTGGCTGACTCGTGTTATGATTCATAGCCGTTTAAGGTACTTGGTAAACTTTGTGGTCATGGTCAGTGGCACATGCCACCTTTGTCAAGGCATTGCGCACAAAAGCCGTGCCAAGCAGTTGGCACGTTCATTCATATTAGATGTGCACTGTGATTGGGCACTCTGAATGTGGCTGACCTGTGTTACGGTTTGTAGAAGTTCAAGTCACTTGGTAAACTCTGTGGTCATGGTCAGTGGCACATGCCAACTTTGTCAAAGCATTGCGCACAATAGCCATGCCAAGCCACCAGTTTTCTACCTTGTTTATACCTGCAAGTTCATACATATAAGATGTGCACTGTGATTGGGCACTCCGACCATGATTGACTCGTGTTACGATTTGTAGAAGTTAAAGTCACTTGGTTAACTTTGTGGGCATGGTCAGTGGCACATGCCAACTTTGTCAAGGCATTACGCACAATAGCCACTTCGAGCCACCAGTATTCTACCTTGTTTCTACCTGCAAGATCATGCCTAGTACATCTGCAATGTGATTGGACACTCTGACCGTGTCTGACTCGTGTTATGATTCATAGCCGTTTAAGGTACTTGGTAAACTTTGTGGTCATGGTCAGTGGCACATGCAAACTTTGTCAAGGCATTGCGCACAATAGCCGTGTCAAGCCAATGGTTTTTTCCCTTGTTTATACCTGTAAGGTCATGCATATTAGATGTGCACTGTGATTGGGCACTCTGAACGTGGCTGACTCGTGTTACGATTCGTAGAAGTTAAAGTCGCTTGGTAAACTTTGTGGTCATGGTCAGTGGCACATGCCAACTTTGTCAAGGCATTGTGCACAATAGCCGTGCCAAGCCACCGGTTTTCTACCTTGAATATACCTGCAAGGTCATGCATGTTAGATGTGCAATGTGATTGGGCACTATGAGCGTGGCTGGCTCGTGTTACGATTCATAAAAGTTAAAGTCACTTGGTAAACCTTGTGGTCATGGTCGGTGGCACATGCCAACTTTGTCAAGGCATTGCGCACAATAGCCGTGCCAAGCCACCGGTTTTTTAACTTGTTTATACCCGCAAGGTCATGCATATCATATGTGCACTGTGATTGGGCACTCTGACTGTGGCTGACTCGTGTTACGATTCATTGAAGTTAAAGTCACTTGGTAAACATTGTGGTGATGATCAGTGGCACATGCCAAATTTGTCAAGGTGTTGCGCACAATAGCCACACCGAGCCACTGGTATTCTACCTTGTTTATACCTGTAAGATCTTGCCCAGTATATCTGCACTGAAACTGGACGCTCTGACCGTGGCTGACTCGTGTTATGATTCATAGCCGTTCAATGTACTTGGTAAACGTTGTGGTCATGGCAGTGGCACATACGAACTTTGTCAAGGCATTGTGCACAAAAGCCGTGCCAAGCCACCGGTTTTTTACCTTGTTTATACCTGCAAGGTCATGCATATTAGACATGCACTGTATTTGAGCACTCTCACAGTGGCTGACTTGTGTTACGATTCGTAGAAGTTGAATTCACTTGGTAAACTTTGTGGTCATGGTCAGTGGCACATGCCAACTTTGTCAAGGCATTGTGCACAATAGCCACACCGAGCCACCAGTATTCTACCTTGTTTGAACCTGCAAGATCATGCCTAGTACATCTGCACTGTGATTGGACACTCTGACTGTGGCTGACTTGTGTTGAGATCAATTGAAGTAAAAGTCACTTGGATACATTTGTGGTCATGGTCAGTGGAACATACCAACTTTGTCAAGGAATTACGCACAATAGCCCCTCCGAGCCACCAGTATTATATCTTGTTTATACGTGTGAGGTCATGCCCGGTATATCTACACTGTGATAGGACACTCTGACCGTGGCTGACTCGTGTTATGATTTATAGCCGTCTAATGTACTTGGAAAACATTGTGGTCATGGTCAGTGACACATGCCAACTTTGTCATGGCATTGCGCACAATAGCCGTGCCAAGCCACCGGTTTTAACCTTGTTTATACCTGCAAGGTCATGCCTAGTACATGTGGACTGTGATTTGGAACTCTGGCTGTGGCTGACTCATGTTACGATTCGTAGAAGTCACTTGGTAATTTTTTTGGTCATGGTCAGTGGCGTATGCCAACTTTGTCAAGGCATTGCGCACAATAGCCG
>SZWC01000270.1:230863-258489 GCA_023375785.1 Penium margaritaceum | reverse complement strand
TTTGTGGTCATGGTCAGTGGCACATGCCAACTTTGTCAAGGCATTGCGCACAATAGCCGCGCCAAGACACCGGTTTTTTACCCTGCTTATACCTGCAAGGTCATGCATATTAGATGTGCACTGTGATTGGGAACTCTGACCGCGGCTGACTCGTGTTATGATTCGTAGCGGTTAAAGTCACTTGGTAAACTTCGTGGTCATGGTCTGTGGCACATGCCAACTTTGTCAAGGCATTGCGCAAAAAAGCCACACGGAACCACCAGTATTCTAACATTTCCATACCTGCAAGGTCATGCGCAGTATATCTGTACTGTGATTGAACACTCTGACCGTGGCTGACTCCTTTTATGAGTCATAGCCGTTTAAGGTACTTGGTAAACTTTGTGGTCATTGTCAGTGGCACATGCCAACTTTCTCAAGGCATTGCGCACAATAGCCATGCCAAGCCACCGGTTTTTTAACTTGTTTATACCTGCAAGGTCATGCATATTAGATGTGCACTGTGATTAGGCACTCTGACTGTGGCTGACTCGTGTTACGATTCGTATAAGTTAAAGTCACTTGGTAAACTTTGTGGTCATGGTCATTGACACATGCCAACTTGGTCAAGACATTGCGCACAATAGCCGTGTCAAGACACCAGATTTTTACCCTATTCATACCTGCAAGGTCATGCATATTACATTACATGTGCACTGTGATTGGGTACTCTGACTGTGGCTACCTCGTGTTATGATTCGAAGAAGTTAAAGTCACTTGGTAAACTTTGTGGTGATGGTCAGTGGCACGTGCCAACTTTGTCAAGGCATTGCGCACAATAGCCACACCGAGCCACCAGTATTCCACCTTGTTTGCACCTGGAAGATCATGCCTAGTACATCTGCATTGTGATTGGACACTCTGACCATGGCTGACGCGTGTTATGATCAACAGAAGTAAAAGTCACTTGGATACATTTGTGGTCATGGTCAGTGGCACATGCCAACTTTGTCAAGCTATTGCGCACAATAGCCACACCGAGCCACCAATGTATTACCTTGTTTATACGTGTAAGGTCATGCCCGGTATATCTGCAATGTGATTGAACACTCTGACCGTGGCTGACTTGTGTTGTAATTCATAGCCGTTTAAGGTACTTGGTAAACTTTGTGGTCATGGTCAGTGGCACATGCCAACTTTGTCAAGGCATTGCGCACAATAGCCGTGCCAAGCCACGGATTTTTTACCTTGTTTATACATGCAAGGTCATGCCTAGTACATCTGAATTGTGAATGGGCACTCTGACTGTGGCTGACTCGTGTTACAATTCGTAGAAGTGAAAGTCACTTGGTAAACTTTGTGGTCATGGTCAGTGGCACATGCCAACCTTCTCAAGGCACTGCGCACAATAGCCTTGCAAAGACACTGGTTTTTTACCCTGATTATACCTGCAAGGTCATGCATATTACATTTGCACTGTGATTGGGTACTCTGACCGTGGCTGACTTGTGTTGTGATTCGTAGAGGTTAAAGTCACTTGGTAAGCTTCGTGGTCATGGTCTGTGGCACATGCCAACTTTGTCAAGGCATTGCGCAAAATAGCCACACCGAGCCACCAGTATTCTACCTTGTGTGCACCTGCAAAATCATGCCTAGTACACCTGCACTGTGATCGGACACTCTGACCATGGCTGACTCGTGTTATGATCAATAGAAGTAAGAGTCACTTGGGCACATTTGTGGTCTTGGTCAATGGCACATGCCAAATTTGTCAAGGCATTGCGCACACTAGCCACACCGAGCCACCTGTATTCTAACTTGTTCAGACCTGCAAGGTCATGCGCAGTATATCTGTACTGTGATTGGACATTCTGACCGTGGCTGACTCGTGTTAGGAGTCATAGCCGTTTAAGGTACTTGGTAAACTTTGTGGTCATGGTCAGTGGCACGTGCCAACTTTCTCAAGGCATTGCGCACAATAGCCGTGCCAAGCCACCGGTTTTTTAACTTGTTTATACCTGCAAGGTCATGCATATTAGATTTGCACTGTGATTATGCACTCTGACTGTGGCTGACTCGTGTTACGATTTGTGTAAGTTAAAGTCGCTTGGTAAACTTTGTGGTCATGGTCATTGACACATGCCGACATTGTCAAGACCTTGCGCAGAATAGCCATGTCAAGACACCAGATCTTTACCCTATTCATACCTGCAAGGTCATGCATATTACATGTGCACTGTGATTGGGTACTCTGACTGTGGCTACCTCGTGTTATGATTCGAAGAAGTTAAAGTCACTTGGTAAACCTTGTGGTAATGGTCAGTGGCACATGCCAACTTTATCAAGGCATTGCGCACAATAGCCACACCGAGCCACCAGTGTTCTACCTTGGTTGCACCTGCAAGATCATGCCTAGTACATCTGCACTGTGATTGGACACTTTGACCGTGGCTGACTCGTGTTCTGATCAATAGAAGTAAAAGCCACTTGGATATATTTGTGGTCGTGGTCATTGGCACATGCCAACTCTGTCAAGGCATTGCGCACAATAGCCACACCGAGCCACCAGTAGTCTACCTTGTTCATACGTGCAAGGTCATGGGCAGTATATCTGTACTGTGATTGGACACTCTGACCGTGGCTAACTCGTGTTATGATTCATAGCCGTTTAAGGTTTTTGGTAAACTTTGTGGTCATGGTCAGTGGCACATGCCAACTTTGTCAAGGAATGGCGCACAATAACCAGCCAAGCCACCGGTTTTGTAACTTGGTTATACCTGCAAGGTCATGCATATTAGATGTGCACTTTGACTCGGTACTCTGACCGTGGCTGACTCGTGTTACGATTCGTAGAAGTTAATGTCACCTGGTAAACTTTGTGGTCATGGTCAGTGGCACATGCCAACTTCGTCAAGGCATTGCGCACAATAGCCACACCGAGCCACCAGTATTCTACCGTGTTTGAACTTGCCAGATCATGCCTAGTACATCTGCACTATGATAGGACACTCTGACCGTGGCTGACTCGTGTTATGATCAATAGAAGTAAAAGTCACTTTGATATATTTGTGGTCATGGTCAGTGGCACATGCCAATTTTGTCAAGGCATTGCGCACAATAGCCGTGCCAAGCCACCCGTTTTTTACCTTGTTTATACCCACAAGGTCACGTTTAGTACATCTGAACTGTGATTGGGTACTCTGACTGTGGCTGACTCGTGTTATGATCCGTAGAAATTAAAGTCACTTGGTAAACTTTGTGGTCATGATCAGAGGCACATGCCAACTTTGTCAAGGCATTGCGCAAAATAGCCACACCAAGCCACCAGTATTCTACGTTCTTTATACCTGCAAGGGCATGCCCAGTATATCTGCACTGTGACTGGACAGTCTGACCGTGGCTGACTCGTGTTATGATTCATAGTCATTACAATGAATTGATAAACTTTGTGGTCATGGTCAGTGGCACATGCTAACTTTGTCAATGCATTGCGCACTATAGCCACACCAAGCCACCAGTATTTTACCTTGTTTGTACGTGCAAGATCATGCCTAGTACATCTGCAGTGTGATTGGACGCTCTGACCGTGGCTGACTCGTGTTATGATAAATAGAAGTAAAAGTCACTATGATACATTTCTGGTAATGGTCAGTGGCACATGCCAACTTTGTTAAGGCATTGCGCACAATAGCCACACCGAGGCACCAGTATTCTACCTTGTTTGTACCTGCAAGGTCATGCCCAGTATATTTGCACTATGATTCGACACTCTGGCCGTGGCTGACTCGTGTTATAGTTAATAGAAGTAAAAGTCACTTTGATACACTTGTGGTCATGGTCAGTGGGACATGCCAACTTTGTCAAGCCATTGCGCACAAAAGCCACACCGAGCCACCAGTGTTCTACCTTGTTTGCACCAGCAAGATCATGCACAGTACATCTGCACTGTGATTAGACACTCTGACCGTGGCTGACTCGTGTTATGATTCATAGCCGTTTAAGGTAATTGGTAAACATTGTGGTCATAGTTAGTGGCACAAGCCAACCTTGTCAAGGCATTGCACACAATAGCCGTGCCAAGACACCGGATTTTTACCCTGTTTATACCTGCAAGGTCATGCATATTAGATGTACACTGTGATTGGACACTCTGACTGTGGCTGACGCGTGTTACGATTCGTAGAAGTTAAAATCACTTGGTAAATTTTGTGGTCATTGTCAGTGGCACATGCCAACTTTTTCAAAGGATTGCGCACAGTAGCCGTGCCAAGCCACCGGTTTTCTACCTTGTTGAAACCTGCAAGGTCATGCATATTAGATGTGCACTGTGATTGGGCACTTTGACCGTGGCTGACTCGTGTTACGATTCGTAGAAGTTCAAGTCACTTGGTAAACATTGTGGTCATGGTCAGTGGCACATGCCAACTTTGTCAAGGCATTGCGCACAATAGCCACATCGAGCCACCAGTATTGTACCTTGTTTGTACCTGCAAGATCATGTATAGTACATCTGCACTGTGATTGGACACTCTGACCGTGGCTGACTCGTGTTATGATCAATAGAGGTAAAAGTCACTTGGATACATTTGTGGTCATGGTCAGTGGCACAAGCCAACTTTGTCAACGTATTGCGCACAATAGCCACACCGAGCCCCTAGTATTCTACCTTGTTCATTCCTGTAAGATCATGCCTAGTAAATCTGCACTGTGGTTGGACACTCTGACCGTGGCTGACTTGTGCTATAATTCATAGCCGTTTAAGGTACATGGTAAACTTTGTGGTCATGGTCAGTGGCACATGCCAACTTTGTCAAGGTAATTCGCAAAATAGCCGTGCCAAGCCACCGGTTTTTCACCCTGTCTATACCTGCAAGGTCATGCCTAATACATCTGAACTGTGATAGGGCACTCTGACTCTGGCTGACTCGTGTTACGATTCGTAGAAGTTAAAGTCACTTGGTAAACTTTGTGGTCATGGTCAGTGGTACATGCTGACAATGTCAAGGCATTCCGCACAATAGCCACAGCGAGTCACCAAAACTCTACATTGTTTGCACCTGCAAGATCATGCCTAGTACATCTGCACAGAGATTGGACACTCTGACCATGGCTGACTCGTGTTATGATCTATAGAAGTATAAGTCACTTGGATACATTTGTGGTCATGGTTAGTGGCACATGTCAACTTTTTCAGGGCATTGTACGCAATAGCCACACCGAGCCACCAGTTCTCTACCTTTTTTATACCTGCAAGGTCTTGCGCAGTATATGTACACTGTGATTGGACACTCTGACCGTGGCTGAGACGTGTTATGATTCATAGCCCTTTAAGGTACTTGGTAAACATTGTGGTCATGGTCAGTGGCACATGTCAACTTTGTGAAAGCATTGCGCACAATATCCATGCCAAGCCACTGGTATTTACCTTGTTTATACCTGCACGGGCATGCATATTAGATGTGCAATGCGAGTGGGCACTCTGACCGTGGCTGACTCGTGTTACGATTCATAGAAGTTAAAGTCACTTGGCAAACTTTGTAGTCATGGTCAGTGGCACATGCCAACTTTGTCTAAGCATTGCGCACATGAGCCGTGCCAAGCCACCGGTTTTTACATAGTGTATACCTGCAAGGTCATGCCCAGTACATCTGAATTGTGATTGGACACTCTGAGTGTGGCTGACTCTTGTTACGATCCGTAGAAGTTAAAGTCACTTGGTAAACTTTGTGGTCATGGTCAATGGCACATGCCAACTTTGTCAAGGAATTGCGCACAATAGCCGTGCAAAGACACCAGTTTTTTACCCTGTTTATACCTGCAAGGTCATGCATATTAGATGTACACTGTGATTGGGTACTCTGACCGTTGCTGACTCGTGTTATGATTCGTAGAAGTTAAAGTCACTTGGTAAACTTTGTGGTCATGATCAGTGGCACATGTCAACTTTGTCAAGGCATTGCGCAGAATAGCCATGCGAAGCCACCGTGTTTTTACCTTGTTTGTACCTGCAAGGTCATGCCTAGTACATCTGAGCTGTGATTGGGCACTCTGACTATGACTGACTCCTGTTACACTTCATAGAAGTTAAAGTCACTTGGTAAACTTTGTGGTCACGGTCAAATGCACATGCCAACGTTTTCAACGCATTGCGCACAATAGCCACAACGAGCCACCAGTAGTCTACCTTGTTTGCACCTGCAAGATCATTCCTAGTACATCGGCACTGTGATTGGACACTCTGACCGTGGTTGACTCGTGTTATGATCAATAGAAGTAAAAGTCACTTGGATACATTTGTGGTCATGGTCAGTGGCACATGCCAACTTTGTTAAGACATTGCGCACAATAGCCGTGCCAAGCCACTGGTTTTTTAAGTAGTTTATACCTGCAAAGTCATGCCTAGTACATATGAACTGTCATTGGGCACTCTCACTGTGGCTTACTCGTGTTACGATTCGTAAAGGTTAAAGACACTTGGTAAACCTTGTGGTCATGGTCAGTGGCACATGCCAACTTTGTCGAGGCATTGCGTACAATAGCCGTGCCAAGACACCGGTTTTTTTACTTGTCTATACATGCAAGGTCATGCATATTAGACGTGCACTGTGATTGGGCACTCTGACTGTGGCTGACTCGTGTTACGATTGGTAGAAGTTAAAGTCACTTGGTAAACTTTGTGGTCATGGTCAGTGGCACATGCCAACTTCTTCAAGGCATTGCACACAATAGCCATACCAAGCCACCAGTTTTTTACCTTGTTTATAACTGCAAGGTCATGCCTAGTACATCTCAACTGTGATTGGGCACTCTGACTGTGGCTGACTCGTGTTACGCTTCGTAGAAGTTAAATTCACTTGATAAACTTTGTGGTCATGGTCAGTGGCACATGCCAACTTTGACAAGGCATTGCGCACAATAGCCACACCGAGCCACCAGTATTCTATCTTGTTTTCACCTGCAAGATCATGCCTAGTACATCTGCACTGTGATTGGACACTCCGACCGTGGCTGACTCGTGTTATGGTCAATAGAAGTAAATGTCACTTGGATACATTTGTGGTCATGGTCAGTGGCACATGCCGACTTTGTCAGGGCATTGTGCAAAGAAGCCACACCGATCCACTAGTATTCTACCTTGTTCATACCTGCAAGGTCATGCACAATATACCTGCACTGTGATTGGACACTCGACCGTGGCTGACTCGTGTTATGATTCATAGCCGTTTAAGGTACGTTGTATACATGCCAGCTTTGTCAAGGCATTACACACAATAGCCGTGCCAAGTCACCAGTTTTTTAACTTGTTTATACCTGCAAGGTCATTCATATTATATGTGCATTGTGATTGGGCACTCTGACCGTGGCTGACTCGTGTTGCGGTTTTTAGAAGTTAAAGTCACTTGGTAAACTTTGTGGTCATGGTCAGTCGCACATGCCAACTTCATCAAGGAATTACGCACAATAGCCACACCAAGACACCAGTATTCTACCTTGTTTGCACCTGAAAGATCATGCCTAGTACATCTGCACTGTGATTGGACACTCTGACCGTGGCTGACTCGTGTTATGATCAATAGAAGTAAAAGTCACTTGGATACATTTGTGGTCATGGTCAGTGGCACATGCCAACTTTGTCAAGGTATTGCACACAATAGCCACACCGAGCCACCAGTATTCTACCTTGTTTATACCTGCAAGGTCATGCCCAGTATATCTGTACTGTGATTAAACACTCTGACCGTGGCTGACTCGTGTTATGATTCTTAGCCGTTTAAGGTACATGGTATGCTTTGTGGTCATGGTCAGTGGCACATGCCAACTTTGTCAAGGCATTGCGCAAAATGATCGTGCCAAGCCACCGGTTTTTTACCTGGTTTATACCTGCAAGGTCATGCATATTAGATGTGCACTGTGATTGCGCACTCTTACCGTGGCTGACTCGTGTTATGATTCGTAGAAGTTAAAGTCACTTGGTAAACTTTGTAGTCATGGTCAGTGACACTTGCCAACTTTGTCAAGGCATTGCGCACAATAGCCACACCGAGCCACCAGTATTCTACCTTGTTTGCACCTGCAAAAGCATGCCTAGTACATCTGCACTGTGATTGGACACTCTGACCGTGGCTGAATCGTGTTATGATGAATAGAAGTAAAAGTCACTTGGATACATTTGTGGGCATGGTCAGTGGCACATGCCAACTTTGTCAGGGCAATGCGCACAATAGCCACACCGAGCCACCAGTATTCTACTTTGTTTATACCTGTAAGGTCATTCCTAGTATATCTGCAGTGTGATTGGACACTCTGACCGTGGCTGACTCGTGTAATGATTCATAGCCGTTTAAGGTACTTGGTAAACTTTGTGGTCATGGTCAGTGGCACATGCCAACTTTTTCAAGGCATTGCGCACAATAGCCACACCAAGCCACCAGTAGTCTACCTTGTTTATACATGTAAGGTCATGACCAGTATATATGCACTGTGACTGGACTCTCTGACCATGGCTGACTTGTGTTATGATTCATAGCCGTTTAATGTACTTGATAAACTTTGTGGTCATGATCAGTGGCACGTGCTAACTTGGTCAAGGCATTGCGCACAATAGCCACACCGAGCGATGAGTATTCTACCTTGTTTGTACCTGTAAGATCATGCCTTGTACATCTGCACCATCATTGGACACTCTGACCGTGGCTGGCTCGTGTTATGATCAATAGAAGCAAATATCACTTGGATACATTTCTGGTCATGGTCAGTGGCACATGCCAACTTTGTCAAGGCATTGCGCACAATAGCTACACCGAGCCACCAGTATTCTAACCTGTTTATACATATAAGGTCATGCCCAGTATATCTGCACTGTGATTTGACACTCTGACCGTGGCTGACTCGTGTTATGATTCATAGCCGTTAAAGGTACTTGGTATACTTTGTGGTCATGGTCAGTGGCACATGCCAACTTTGTCAAGGCATTGCGTACAAAATCTGTGCCAAGCCACCGGTTTTTTTTACTTGTTTATACATGCAAGGTCATGCCTATTACATCTGAACTGTGATTGGGCACTCTGACCGTGGCTGACTTGTGTTATGTTTCGTAGAAGGTAAAGTCACTTGGTAAGCTTTTTGGCCATGGTCAGTGGCACATGCCAACTTTATCAAGGCATTGCGCACAATAGCCACACCTAGCCACCAGTATTCTACCTTGTTTGTACCTGCAAGATCATGCCTAGTACATTTGCACTGTGATTGGACATTTGACTGCGGCTGACTCATGCTATGATCCATAGAAGTAAAAGTCACTTGGATATATTCGTGGTCACGGTCAGTGGCACATGCCAACTTTGTCAAGGCATTGCGCATAATAGCCAACGGAGCCACCAATATTCTACCTTGTTTCTACCTACAAGGTCATGCCCAGTATATATGCATTGTGATTGGACACTCTGACTGTGGCTGACTCAAGTTATTATTCATAGCCGTTTAAGGTTTTTGGTAAACTTTGTAGTCATGGTTAGTGGTACATGCCTAATTTTGTGAAGGCACTGCGCACAATAGCCGTGCCAAGCCACTGGTTTTCTACCTGCAAGATCATGCATATTAGATGTACGCTGTGATTGGGCACTCTGTCCCTGGTTGACTCGTGTTGTGATCAGTAGAAGTAAAAGTCACATGGTAAACTTTGTGGACATGGTGAGTGGCACATGCCAACTTTGTCAAGACATTGCGCACAATAGCCACACCGGGCCACCATTTGTCTACCTATTTTATTTCTGTAAGGTCATGCCCAGTATATATGCACTGTGATTGGACACTCTGACCGTGGCTGACTCGTGTTATGATTCATAGCCGTTTAAGGTTCTTGGTAAACTTAGTGGTCATGGTCAGTGGCACATGCCAACTTTGTCAACGTATTGCGCACAATCATCGCGCCAAGCCACCAGTTTTTTACCTTTTTGATACCTGCAAGGTCGTGCCTAGTACATCTTAACTGTGATTGGGCACTCTGACTGTGGCTGACTCGTGTTACAATTTCTAGAAGTTAAAGTCACTTGGTAAACTCTGTGGTCATGGTCAGTGGCACATGCCAAATTTGTCAAGGCATTGCGCACAATAGCCGTCCCAAGACACCGGTTTTTTACCCTTCTTATACATGTAAGGTCATGCATATTAGATGTGCTGCGTAATTTGGTACTCTGACCGTGGCTGACTCGTGTTATGATTTGTATAATTTAAAGTAACTTGGTCATCTTTGTGGTCATGGTCAGTGCCACATGCCAACTTTGTCAAGGCATTGCGCACAATAGCCACACCGATCCACCGGTATTCTACCTTCTTTGCACCTGCAAGATCATGCCTAGCACATCTGCATTGTGATTGGACACTCTGACCGTGGCTGACTCGTGTTATGATNGTTTTTCACCTTGTCTATACCTGCAAGGTCATGCCTAATACATCTGAACTGTGATAGGGCACTCTGACTCTAGCTGACCCGTGTTACGATTCGTAGAAGTTAAAGTCACTTGGTAAACTTTGTGGTCATGGTCAGTGGTACATGCTAACTTTGTCAAGGCATTCCGCACAATAGCCACACCGAGTCACCAAAATTTTACATTGTTTGCACCTGCAAGATCATGCCTGGTACATCTGCACTGTGATTGGACACTCTGACCATGGCTGACTCGTGTTATGATCAATAGAAGTATAAGTCACTTGGATACATTTGTGGACATGGTTAGTGGCACATGTCAACTTTGTCAGGGCATTATACGCAATAGCCACACCGAGCCACCAGTTTTCTACCTTTTTTTATACCTGTAAGGTCGTGCCCAGTATATATGCACTATGATTGGACACTCTGACCGTGGCTGACTCTTGTAATTATTCATAGCTGTTTAAGGTTATTGGTGTACTTTGTGGTCACGGTCAGTGGCACATGCCAAGCCACCGTTTGCTTTACCTTTTTTATACCTGTAAGGTCATGCCTATTACATCTTAACTGTGATTGGGCACTCTGCTTGTGGCTGACTCGTGTTACAATTCGTAGAAGTTAAATTCACTTGGTAAACATTGTGTTCATGGTCAGTGACACATGCCAACTTTCTAAAGGCATTGCGCACAATAGCCGTCCCAAGACACCGGTTTTTCACCCTGTTCATACCTGCAAGGTCATGCATATTAGATGTGCACTGTGATTGGGTACTCTGACCGTGGCTGACTCGTGTTCTGATTCGTAGAATTGAAAGTCACTTGGTAATCTTTGTGGTCATGGTTAGTGGCACATGCCAACTTTGTCAAGGCATTGCGCATAACAGCCACACCGAACCACCGGTATTATACCTTGTTTGCACCTGCAAGATCATGCGTAGAACACCTGCACTGTGATTGGACACTCTGACAGTTGCTGACTCGTGTTATGATTAATAGAAGTAAAAGTCACTTATATACATTTGTGGTCATGGTCAGTGGCACATGCCAACTATGTCAAGGCATTGCGCTCAATAGCCACACCGAGCCACCAGTATTCTGCCTTGTTTACCTGCAAGGTCATGCCCAGTATACCTGTACTGTGATTGGACACTCTGACCGTGGCTGACTCGTGCTATGATTTGTGGCCGTTTAAGGTACTTGATAAACTTTGTGGTCATGGTCAGTGGCACATGCCAACTTTGTCAAGGCATTGCGCACAATATCCTGCAAGGTCATGCTTAGTACATCTGAACCGTGAGTGGGCACTCTGACTGTGGCTGACTTGTGTTACGTTTTGTAGAAGTTTAAGTCACTTTGTAAGCTTTGTGGTCGTGGTCAGTGTCACATGCCAGCTTTGTCAAGGCATTGCGCACAATAGCCACAGCGAGCCACCAGTATTCAACCTTGTTGTACCTGCAAGATCATGCCTAGTACATTTGCACTGTGATTGGACACTCTGACCGTGGCTGACTCGTGTTATGATCAATAGAAGTAAAAATCACTTGGGTGTATTCGTGGTCATGGTCAGTGGCACGTGCCAACTTTGTCAAGACATTGTGCAAAATAGCCACACTGAGCCACCAGTATTCTACCTTGTTTATACTTGCAAGGTCATGCCCAGGATATCTGCACTGTGATTGGACACTCTGACTGTGGCTGACTCGTGTTATGATTCATAACCGTTTAAGGAACCTGGTAAACTTTGTGGTCATGGTCAGTGGCACATGCCAAAATTTTCAAGGCATTGCGCACAATAGCCACACCAAGCCACCAGTAGTCTACCTTGTTTATACCTGTAAGGTCATGCCCAGTANGTTTTCTACCTTGTTTATACCTGTAAGGTCACGCATATTAGATGTGCACTGTGATTGGGCACTCTGACCATGGTTGACTCGTGTTACGAGTCGTAGAAGATAAAGTAACTTGGCAAAGTTTGTGGTCATGGTCAGTGGCACATGCCAACTTTGTCAAGGCACTGCGCACAATAGCTGTGCCAAGCCCCATGTTTTCTACCTTGTTTATACCTGTAAGGTCACGCATATTAGATGTGCATTGTGACTGGGCACTCTGACCATGGTTGACTCGTGTTACGAGCCGTAGGAGATAAAGGAACTTGGCAAAGTTTGTGGTCATGGTCAGTGGCACATGCTTACTTTGTCAAGGCATTGCGCACAATAGCCACAACAAGCCACCAGTATTATACCTTGTTTGCACCTGCAAAATCATGCCCAGTACATCTCCACTGTGATTGGACACTCTGACTGTGGCTGACTCGTGTTATGATCAATAGAAGTAAAAGTCACTTGGATACATTTGTGGTCATGGTCAGTGGTACATGCCAACTTTGTCAAGGTATCGCGCACAATAGCCACAACGAGCCACCAGTATTCTACCTTGTTTATACCTATAAGTTAATGCATAGTACATCTGCACTGTGATTGGACACTTTGACAGTGGCTGACTCGTGTTATGATTCATAGCTTTTTAATGTACTTGGAAAACTTTGTGGTCATGTTCAGTGGCACATGCCAACTTTGTCGAGGCATTGCGCACAATAGCCGTGCCAAGCCACCGGTATTCTACCTTGTTTGCACCTGCAAGATCATGCCTAGTACATCTGCACTGTGATTGGACACTCTGACCGTGGTTGACTCGTGTCATGATCAATAGAAGTAAAAGTCACTTGGATACATTCGTGGTCATGGTCAGTGGCACATGCCAACCTTGTCAAGGCATTGCACACAATAGCCACAAAGAGACACCAGTATTCTACCTTGTTTATACCTGTAAGGTCATGCCTAGTATATTNTTGGACACTCTGACCGTGGTTGACTCGTGTTATGATCAATAGAAGTAAAAGTCACTTGGATACATTCGTGGTCATGGTCAGTGGCACATGCCAACCTTGTCAAGGCATTGCACACAATAGCCACAAAGAGACACCAGTATTCTACCTTGTTTATACCTGTAAGGTCATGCCTAGTATATTTGCACTGTGATTGGACACTCTGACCATGGCTGACTCGTGTTATGATTCATAGCCGTTTAAGGTACTTGGTAAACTTTGCGGTGATGAACAGTGGCACATACCAACTTTGTCAAGGCATTGCGCACAATACCCGTGCCAAGCCACCATTTTTTTTGCCTTGTTTATGCCTGCAAGGTCATGCCTAGTACATCTGAACTGTGATTGGGCACTCTGACCGTGGCTGACTCGTGTTACGATTTGTAGAAGTTAACTCACTTGGTAAATTTTGTTTTCATGATCATTGGCAAATCCCAACTTTGTCAAGGCATTGCGCACAATAGCCACACCAAGCCACCAGTATTCTACACGTTTGGTACTTGTAAGATCATGCCTAGTACACCTGCAGTGTGATTGGACACTCTGACTGTGGCTGACTCGTGTTATTTTCAATAGAAGTAAAAGTCACTTGGATACATTTATGGTCATGGTCAGTGGCACATGCCAACTTTGTCAAGGCATTGCACACAATAGCCACACCGAGCCACCAGTATTCTACCTTGTTTATACCTGCAAAGACATGCCCAGTATATCTGCACTGTGATCGGACACTCTGACCGTGGCTGACTCGTGTTATGATCAATAGAAGTAAAAATCACTTGGATACATTTGTGGTCATGGTCGGTGGCACATGCCAACTTTGTCAAGGCATTGCACACAATAGCTGTCAGATATATGACTCCGACAAGGTCCTTCTCATACATCCCTTGGATAATCCGAGCTCTTGTTATCGGTTCAGGTCCCGCACCAAACCTCCTCGGCAACGGCTGGTCGGTCTTGACCGTTCCACCAGAGTCAAGCCGCCCCTAGTAAACGACCACGTCGCCACGCGTGCGGCTAGCGAAAAGAAGCCATTAATACCCATTTTATCCTGTTCTGCTGTATATAAGGAGGATGTTTATTCCCTCCCTAGTTCAACCAGAACAGTTTTACCCATCCTGTTCCCTTTGGTTCCGCGCATTTGCCGCCGTGTCTTCGCTCTGCTCGTACTTCGCATTTCTTGCCTTTGCCAGCCTCTCACAGCTCTCAACTCTTTGGTCCGTCACTCTCGCTCCTTTGCTCAGTCCTCAATCAGTCATCACTCGTCTTTCCTCTGAGCTCTCTCTCTCTCAACATCCGGTCTCCCTCGTCTCCTCTTGAGCCTTGGCCTCTATCAAGCTCTGTGACTAGCTCCTCTGGAACGCTCTTGCTTTCGGCACTTTGGTACCGGACTCGTGGTTGTTCCGATGCCTCTGCTTGCTTCTGGTACTGCTGCTCTCGTGCCTGCATTCTTCTGACAATAGCCACACCGAGCCACCAGTATTCTAACCTGTTTATACCTGTAATGTCATGCCTAGTATATCTGCACTGTGATTGGACACTCGGACCGTTGCTGACTCGTGTTATGCTTCATAGACGTTTATGCTACTTGGTAAACTTTGTAGTCATGGTAAGTGGCACATGCCAACTTTGTCAAGACATTGCGCACAATAGCCGTACCAAGCCACCGGTTTTTTACCTTGTCTATACCTACAAGATCATGCCTAGTACATCTGAACTTTGATTGGGTACTCTGACCGTGGCTGACTTGTGTTATGATTTGTAGAAGTTAAAGTCACTTGGTAGACTTTGTGGTCATGGTCAGTGGCACATGCCAACCTTGTCAAGGCATCGCGCACAATACCCACACCGAGCCACTAGTATTCTACCTTGTTTGCACCTGCAAGATCATGCCTAGTACATCTGCACTGTGATTGGACACTCTCACCGTGGCTGACTCGTGTTATGATTCATAGCCGTTTAAGGTACATGGTAAACTTTGTGGTCATGGTCAGCGGCACATGCCAACTTTATCAAGGCATTGTGCAAAATAGCCACACCGAGCCACCAGTATTCTACCTTGTTTGTACCTGCAAGATCATGCCTAGTACATCTGCACTGTGATTGGACACTATGACCATGGCTAACTCGTGTTATGACCAATAGAAATGAATGTCACTTGGATACATTTGTGGTCATGCTCAGTGGCACGTGCCAACTTTGTCAAGGCATTGCACAAAAGAGCCACACCAAACCACCAGTATTCTACCTTGTTTGTACCTACAAGACCATGCCTAGTACATCTGCACTGTGATTGGACGCTCTGACCGTGGCTGACTTGTGTTATGATTCATAGCCGTTTAAGGTACTTGGTAAACTTTGTGGTCATGGTCAGTGACACATGCCAACTTTGTCAAGACATTGCGCACAATAGCCACACTGAGCCATTATTATTCTACCTTGTTTGTACCTGCAAGATCATGCCGAGTACATCTGCGCTGTCATTGGACACTCTGACCATGGCTGACTGGTATTATGATCAATACAAGTAAAAGTCACTTGGATACATTTGTGGTCATGGTCAGCGGCACATGCCAACTTTGTCAAGGCATTGCCCACAATAGCCACACCGAGCCAGTAGTATTCTACCTTGTTTATACCTGCAAGGTCATGCCCAATACATATGCATTGTAATTGGACACTCTGATTGTGGCAGACTCGTGTTATGATTCATAGCCGTTCAATGTACTTGGTAAACTTTGTGGTCATGGTCAGTGAAACATACCAACTTTGTCAAGGCATTGCGCACAATAGACATATCAAGCTACCGGTTTGTTACGTTGTTTATACCTGCAAGGTCATGCATATTAGAAGTGCGCTGTGATTGGGCACCCAGACCGTGGCTGGCTCGTGTTACGATTCGTAGAAGTTAAAGTCACTTGGTAAACTTTGTGATTATGGTCAGTGGCACATGCCAACTTTGTCAAGGCGTTGCGCACAATAGCCACACCGAGCCACCAGTATCCTACCTTGTTTGAACCTGCACGATCATGCCTAGTACATCTGCACTGTGATTGGACACTCTGACCGTGGCTGAATCGTGTTATGATCAATAGAAGTAAACGTCACTTGGATACATTTGTGGTCATGGTCAGTGGCACATGCCAACTTTGTCAAGGCCTTGCGCACAAAAGCCACACCAAGCAATCAGTATTATACCTTGTTTATACCTGCAAGGTCATGCCCAGCATATCTGCACTGTGATTGGACACTCTGACCGTAGCTTACTCGTGTTATAATTCATAGCCGTTTAAGGTACTTGGTAAACGTTGTGGTCATGGTCAGTGGCACATGCCAACTTTGTCAAGGCATAGCATACAATGACCGTGCCAAGCCACTGGTTTTTAACTTGATTATACCTACAGGGTCATGCATATTAGATGTGCAATGTCATTGGGCACTCTGACCGTGGCTGAATCGTGTTACAATTTGTAGACTTTAAAGTCACTTGGTAAACTATGTGGTCATGGTCAGTGACACATGCCAACTTTGTCAAGGCATTGCGCACAATAGCCACACCGAGCCACCAGTATTCTACCTTGATTGCACCTGCAAGATCATGCCCAGTACATCTGCACTGTGATCGGACACTCTGACCGTGGCTGACTTGTGTTATGATCAGTAGAAGTAAAAGTCCCTTGGATGTATTTGTGGTCATGGTCAGTGGCACATGCCAACTTAGTCAAGGCATTGTGCACAATAGTCACACTGAGCCACCAGTATTATACCTTGTTTGTACCTGCAAGGTCATACCCAGTATATATGCAATGTGATTGGACATTCTGACCGTGGCTGACTCGTGTTAAGATTCATATCCGTTGAAGGTACTTGATAGATTTTGTGGTCATGGTCAGTGGCACATGCCAACTTTGTCTAGGCATTGCACACAGTCTCCGTGCCAAGCCACTGGTATTTGACCTAGTTTATACCTGCAAGGTTATGCCTAGTACATCTTAATTGTGATTGGGTACTCTGACTATTGCTGACTCGTGTTACGATTCGTATACGTTAAAGTCTCTTGGGAAACACTGTGGTCATGATCACTGGCACATGCTAACTTTGTCAAGGCATTGCACACAATAGCCACACCGAGCCACAAGTATTCTACCTTGTCTGTACCTGCAAGATCATGCATAGTACATATGCACTGTGATTGGACACTCTGACTGTGGCTGACTCGTGTTATGATTCATATCCGTTTAAGGTACTTGGTAAACTTTGTGGTCATGGTCAGTGCCACATGCCAACATTGTCAAGGCATTGCGCAAAATAGCCGTACCAAGCCACCAGTTCTTTACCTTGTTTGTACCTGTAAGGTCATGCATATTAGATGTGCACTGTGATTGGGTACTCTGATCGTGGCTGACTCGTGTTACGATTCGTAGAAGTTAAAGTCACGTGATAAACGTTGTGGTCATGGTCAGTGGCACATGCCACCTTTGTCAAGGCATTGCGCACAATAGCTACACCGAGCCACCAGTATTCTAACCTGTTTATACATATAAGGTCATGCCCAGTATATCTGCACTGTGAGTGGACACTCTGACCGTGGCTGACTCGTGTAATGATTCATAGCCGTTTAAGGTACTTGGTAAACGTTGTGGTCATGGTCAGTGACACATGCCAACTTTGTCAAGGCATTGCGCACAATAGCTACACCGAGCCACCAGTATTCTAACCTGTTTATACATATAAGGTCATGCCCAGTATATCTGCACTGTGAGTGGACACTCTGACCGTGGCTGACTCGTGTAATGATTCATAGCCGTTTAAGGTACTTGGTAAACGTTGTGGTCATGGTCAGTGACACATGCCAACTTTGTCAAGGCATTGCGCACAATAGCTACACCGAGCCACCAGTATTCTAACCTGTTTATACATATAAGGTCATGCCCAGTATATCTGCACTGTGAGTGGACACTCTGACCGTGGCTGACTCGTGTAATGATTCATAGCCGTTTAAGGTACTTGGTAAACGTTGTGGTCATGGTCAGTGACACATGCCAACTTTGTCAAGGCATTGCGCACAATAGCTACACCGAGCCACCAGTATTCTAACCTGTTTATACATATAAGGTCATGCCCAGTATATCTGCACTGTGAGTGGACACTCTGACCGTGGCTGACTCGTGTAATGATTCATAGCCGTTTAAGGTACTTGGTAAACGTTGTGGTCATGGTCAGTGACACATGCCAACTTTGTCAAGGCATTGCGCACAATAGCCACACCAAGCCACCAGTAGTCTACCTTGTTTATACCTGTAAGGTCATGCCCAGTATATCTGCACTGTGACTGGACTCTCTGACCATGGCTGACTTGTGTTATGAGTCATAGCCGTTTAATGTACTTGATAAACTTTGTGGTCATGATCAGTGGCACGTGCTAACTTGGTCAAGGCATTGCGCACAATAGCCACACCGAGCGATGAGTATTCTACCTTGTTTGTACCTGTAAGATCATTCCTTGTACATCTGCACCGTCATTGGACACTCTGACCGTGGCTGACTCGTGTTATGATCAATAGAAGCAAATATCACTTTGATGCATTTCTGGTCATGGTCAGTGGCACATGCCAACTTTGTCAAGGCATTGCGCACAATAGCTACACCGAGCCACCAGTATTCTAACCTGTTTATACATATAAGGTCATGCCCAGTATATCTGCACTGTGATTTGACACTCTGACCGTGGCTGACTCGTGTTATGATTCATAGCCCTTTAAGGTACCTGGTATTCTTTGTGGTCATGGTCAGTGGCACATGCCAACTTTGTCAAGGCATTGCGTACAAAATCTGTGCCAAGCCACCGGTTTTTCTTACTTGTTTGTACATGCAAGGTCATGCATACTACATCTGAACTGTGATTGGGCACTCTGACCGTGGCTGACTCGTGTTATGTTTCGTAGAAGATAAAGTCACTTGGTAAGCTTTGTGGCCATGGTCAGTGGCACATGCCAACTTTGTCAAGGCATTGCGCACAATAGCCACACCGAGCCACCAGTATTCTACCTTGTTTGTACCTGCAAGATCATGCCTAGTACATTTGCACTGTGATTGGACATTTGACCGCGGCTGACTCATGCTATGATCCATAGAAGTAAAAGTCACTTGGATATATTCGTGGTCACTGTCAGTGGCACATGCCAACTTTGACAAGGCATTGCGCATAATAGCCAACGGAGCCACCAATGTTCTACCTTGTTTCTACCTACAAGGTCATGCCCAGTATATATGCACTATGATTGGACACTCTGACTGTGGCTGACTCGTGTTATTATTCATAGCCGTTTAAGGTTTTTGGTAAACTTTGTGGTCATGGTCAGTGGCACATGCCTAATTTGTGAAGGCATTGTGCACAATATCCGTGCCAAGCCACCGGTTTTCTACCTTGCTTATACCTGCAAGATCATGCATATTAGATGTACGCTGTGATTGGGCACTCTGTCCCTGGTTGACTCGTGTTGTGATCAATAGAAGTAAAAGTCACATGGTAAACATTGTGGACATGGTGAGTGGCACATGCCAACTTTGTCAAGACATTGCGCACAATAGCCACACCGGGCCACCATTTTTCTACCTATTTTATTTCCGTAAGGTCATGCCCAGTATATATGCACTGTGATTGGACACTCTGACCGTGGCTGACTCGTGTTGTGATTCATAGCCGTTTTAGGTTCTTGGTAAACTTAGTGGTCATGGTCAGTGGCACATGCCAACTTTGTCAACGTATTGCGCACAATCGTCGCGCCAAGCCACCAGTTTTTTACCTATTTGATACCTGCAAGGTCGTGCCTAGTACATCTTAACTGTGATTGGGCACTCTGACTGTTGCTGACTCGTGTTACAATTTCTAGAAGTTTAAGTCACTTGGTAAACTCTGTGGTCATGGTCAGTGGCACATGCCAAATTTGTCAAGGCATTGCGCACAATAGCCGTACCAAGACGCCGGTTTTTTACCCTTTTTATACATGTAAGGTCATGCATATAAGATGTGCTGCGTGATTGGGTACTCTGACCGTGGCTGACTCGTGTTATGATTCGTATAATTTAAAGTTACTTGGTCATCTTTGTGGTCATGGTCAGTGCCACATGCCAACTTTGTCAAGGAATTGTGCACAATAGCCACACCGATCCACCGGTATTCTACCTTGTTTGCACCTGCAAGATCATGCCTAGCACATCTGCATTGTGATTGGACACTCTGACCGTGGCTGCCTCGTGTTATGATGCATAGTTGTTTAAGGTACATGGTAAACTTTGTGGTCATGGTCAGTGGCACATGCCAACTTTGTCAAGGAAATACGCAAAATAGCCGTGCCAAGCCACCAGTTTTTCACCTTGTCTATACCTGCAAGGTCATTCCTAATATATCTGAACTGTGATAGGGCACTCTGACTCTAGCTGACCCGTGTTACGATTCGTAGAAGTTAAAGTCACTTGGTAAACTTTGTGGTCATGGTCAGTGGTACATGCTAACTTTGTCAAGGCATTCCGCACAATAGCCACACCGAGTCACCAAAATTCTACATTGTTTGCACCTGCAAGATCATGCCTGGTACATCTGCACTGTGATTGGACACTCTGACCATGGCTGACTCGTGTTATGATCAATAGAAGTACAAGTCACTTGGATACATTTGTGGACATGGTTAGTGGCACATGTCAACTTTGTCAGGGCATTATACGCAATAGCCACACCGAGCCACCAGTTTTCTACCTTTTTTTATACCTGTAAGGTCGTGCCCAGTATATGTGCACTATGATTGGACACTCTGACCGTGGCTGACTCTTGTTATTATTCATAGCTGTTTAAGGTTATTGGTGTACTTTGTGGTCACGGTCAGTGGCACATGCCAAGCCACCGTTTTTTTTACCTTTTGTATACCTGTAAGGTCATGCCTATTACATATAAACTGTGATTGGGCACTCTGCTTGTGGCTGACTCGTGTTACAATTCGTAGAAGTTAAATTCACTTGGTAAACATTGTGTTCATGGTCAGTGACACATGCCAACTTTCTAAAGAAATTGCGCACAATAGCCGTCCCAAGACACCGGTTTTTTACCCTGTTCATGCCTGCAAGGTCATGCATATTATATGTGCACTGTGATTGGGTACTCTGACCGTGGCTGACTCGTGTTCTGATTCATAGAATTTAAAGTCACTTGGTAATCTTTGTGGTCATGGTCAGTGGCACATACCAACTTTGTCAAGGCATTGCGCATAACAGCCACACCGAACCACCGGTATCATACCTTGTTTGCACCTGCAAGATCATGCGTAGTACATCTACACTGTGATTGGACACTCTGACAGTTGCTGACTCGTGTTATGATTAATAGAAATAAAAGTCACTTATATACATTTGTGGTCATGGTCAGTGGCACATGCCAACTTTGTCAAGGCATTGCGCACAATAGCCACACCGAGCCACCAGTATTCTGCCTTGTTTACCTGCAAGGTCATGCCCAGTATACCTGTACTGTGATTGGACACTCTGACCGTAGCTGACTCGTGCTAGGATTCGTGGCCGTTTAAGGTACTTGGTAAACTTTGTGGTCATGGTCAGTGGCACATGCCAACTTTGTCAAGGCATTGCGCACAATATCGTGCAAGGTCATGCGTAGTACATCTGAACCATGATTGGGCACTCTGACTGTGGCTGACTCCTGTTACATTTTGTAGAAGTTTAAGTCACCTGGTAAGCCTTGTGGTCGTGGTCAGTGTCACATGCCAGCTTTGTCAAGGCATTGCGCACAATAGCCACAGCGAGCCACCAGTATTCAACCTTGTTGTACCTGCAAGATCATGCCTAGTACATTTGCACTGTGATTGGACACTCTGACCGTGGCTGACTCGTGTTATGATCAATAGAAGTAAAAATCACTTGGGTGTATTCGTGGTCATGGTCAGTGGAACGTGCCAACTTTGTCAAGACATTGTGCAAAATAGCCACACTGAGCCACCAGTATTCTACCTTGTTTATACTTGCAAGGTCATGCCCAGGATATCTGCACTGTGATTGGACACTCTGACTGTGGCTGACTCGAGTTATGATTCATAACCGTTTAAGGAACCTGGTAAACTTTGTGGTCATGGTCAGTGGCACATGCCAACTTTGTCAAGGCACTGCGCACAATAGCTGTGCCAAGCCCCAGGTTTTCTACCTTGTTTATACCTGCAAGGTCACGCATATTAGATGTGCACTGTGATTGGGCACTCTGACCATGGCTGACTCGTGTTACGAGTCGTAGAAGATAAAGTAACTTGGCAAAGTTTGTGGTCATGGTCAGTGGCACAAGCCAGCTTTGTCAAGGCATTGCGCACAATAGCCACAACGAGCCACCAGTATTATACCTTGTTTGCACCTGCAAAATCATGCCTAGTACATCTCCACTGTGATTGGACACTCTGACTGTGGCTGACTTGTGTTATGATCAATAGAAGTAAAAGTCACTTGGATACATTTGTAATCATGGTCAGTGGTACATGCCAACTTTGTCAAGGTATCGCGCACAATAGCCACACCGAGCCACCAGTATTCTACCTTGTTTATACCTATACGTTCATGCCTAGTACATCTGCACTGTGATTGGACACTTTGACAGTGGCTGACTCGTGTTATGATTCATAGCTTTTTAATGTACTTTGAAAACTTTGTGGTCATGTTCAGTGGCACATGCCAGCTTTGTCGAGGCATTGCGCACAATAGCCGTGCCAAGCCACCGGTATTCTACCTTGTTTGCACCTGCAAGATCATGCCTAGTACATCTGCACTGTGATTGGACACTCTGACCGTGGTTGACTCGTGTTATGATCAATAGAAGCAAAAGTCACTTGGATACATTTGTGGTCATGGTCAGTGGCACATGCCAACCTTGTCAAGGCATTGCACACAATAGCCACAAAGAGACACCAGTATTCTACCTTGTTAAAACATGTAAGGTCATGCCTAGGATATTTGCACTGTGATTGTACACTCTGACCATGGCTGACTCATGTTATGATTCATAGCCGTTTAAGGTACTTGGTAAACTTTGCGGTGATGAACAGTGGCACATACCAACTTTGTCAAGGCATTGCGCACAATACCCGTGCCAAGCCACCATTTTTTTTGCCTTGTTTATGCCTGCAAGGTCATGCCTAGTACATCTGAATTGTGATTGGGCACTCTGACCGTGGCTGACTCGTGTTACGGTTTGTAGAAGTTAACTCACTTGGTAAATTTTGTTTTCATGATCATTTGCAAATCCCAACTTTGTCAAGGCATTGCGCACAATAGTAACACCGAGCCACCAGTATTCTACATGTTCGGTACTTGTAAGATCATGCCTAGTACATCTGCAGTGTGATTGGACACTCTGATTGTGGCTGACTCGTGTTATAATCAATAGAAGTAAAAGTCACTTGGATACATTTGTGGTCATGGTCAGTGGCACATGCCAACTTTGTCAAGGCATTGCACACAATAGCCACACCGAGCCACCAGTATTCTACCTTGTTTATACCTGCAAAGTCATGCCCAGTATATCTGTACTGTGATCGGACACTCTGACCGTAGCTGACTCGTGTTATGATCAATAGAAGTAAAAGTCCCTTGGATACATTTCTGGTCATGGTCAGTGGCACATGCCAACTTTGTCAAGGCATTGCACACAATAGCCACACCGAGCCACCAGTATTCTACCTTGTTTATACCTGCAAAGTCATGCTTAGTATATCTGCACTGTGATCGGACACTCTGACCGTGGCTGACTCGTGTTATGATCAATAGAAGTAAAAATCACTTGGATACATTTGTGGTCATGGTCGGTGGCACGTGCCAACTTTGTCAAGGCATTGCACGCAATAGCTGTCAGATATATGACTCCGACAAGGTCCTTCTCATACAACCCTTGGATAATCCGAGCTCTCGTTATCGGTTCAGGTCCCGCACCAAACCTCCTCGGCAACGGCTGGTCGGTCTTGACCGTTCCACCAGAGTCAAGCCGCCCCTAATAAGCGACCACGTCGCCACGCGTGCGGCTAGCGAAAAGAAGCCGTTAACACCCAGTTTATCCTGTTCTGCTGTATATAAGGAGGATGTTTATTCCCTCCCTAGTTCAACCAGAACAGTTTTACCCATCCTGTTCCCTTTGGTTCCGCGCATTTGCCGCCGTGTCTTCGCTCTGCTCGTACTTCGCATTTCTTGCCTTCGCCAGCCTCTCATAGCTCTCAACTCTTTGGTCCGTCACTCTCGCTCCTTTGCTCAGTCCTCAATCAGTGATCACTCGTCTTTCCTCTGAGCTCTCTCTCTCTCTCAACATCCGGTCTCCCTCGTCTCCTCTTGAACATTGGCCTCTATCAAGCTCTGTGACTAACTCCTCGGGAACGCTCTTGCTTACGGCACTTTGGTACCGGACTCGTGGTTGTTCTGATGCCTCTGCTTGCTTCTGGTACTGCTGCTCTCGTGCCTGCGTTCTTCTGACAATAGCCACACCGAGCCACCAGTATTCTACCCTGTTTATACCTGTAATGTCATGCCTAGTATATCTGCACTGTGATTGGACACTCGGACCGTGGCTGACTCGTGTTATGCTTCATAGACGTTTATGGTACTTGGTAAACTCTGTAGTCATGGTAAGTGGCACATGCCAACTTTGTCAAGACATTGCGCACAATAGCCGTACCAAGCCACCGGTTTTTTACCTTGTCTATACCTACAAGGTCATGCCTAGTACATCTGAAATGTGATTGGGCACTCTGACTGTGGCTGACTTGTGTTACGATTCGTATAAGTTAAACTCACTTGGTAAACTTTGTGGTCATGGTCAGTGGCACATGCCAACTTTGTCAAGGCATTGCGCACATTCGCACACCGAGCAACCAGTATTCTACCTTGCTTGAACCTGCAAGATCATGTCTAGTACATCTGCACTGTGATTGGACACTCTGACCGTGGCTGACTCGTGTTATGGTCAATAGAAGTAACATTCACCTGGATACATTTGTGGTCATGGTCAGTGGCACATGCCAACTCTGTCAAGGCATTGGCACAGTAGCCACACAGAGCCACCAGTATTCTACCTTGTTTATATCTGCAAGGACATGCCCAGTATATCTGCACTGTGAATGGACAATCTGAACGTGGCTGACTCGTGTTATGATTCATAGCCGTTCAAGGTTATTGGTAAACTTTGTGGTCATGGTTAGTGGCACATGCCAACTTTGTCAAGGCATTGGGCACAATAGCCTTGCCAAGACACCGGCTTTTTACCCTGTTTAAACCTGAAAGGTCATGCATGTTAGATGTGCACTGTGATTGGGTACTCTGACCGTGGCTGACTTGTGTTATGATTCGTAGAAGTTAATGTCACTTGGTAAACTTTGTGGTCATGGTCAGTGGCACATGCCAACCTTGTCAAGGCATTGCGCACAATACCCACACCGAGCCACTAGTATTCTACCTTGTTTCCACCTGCAAGATCATGCCTAGTACATCTGCGCTGTGATTGGACACTCTCACCGTGGCTGACTCGTGTTATGATTCATAGCCGTTTAAGGTACATGGTAAACTTTGTGGTCATGGTCGGCGGCACATGCCAACTTTATCAAGGCATTGCGCACAATAGCCACACCGAGCCACCAGTATTCTACCTTGTTTGTACCTGCAAGATGATGCCTAGTACATCTGCACTGTGATTGGACACTATGACCGTGGCTAACTTGTGTTATGACCAATAGAAATGAATGTCACTTGGATGCATTTTTGGTCATGCTCAGTGGCACGTGCCAACTTTGTCAAGGCATTGCACAAAATAGCAACACCAAACCATCAGTATTCTACCTTGTTTGTACCTGCAAGATCATGCCTAGTACATCTGCACTGTGATTGGACGCTCTGACCGTGGCTGACTTGTGTTATGATTCATAGCCGTTTAAGGTACTTGGTAAACTTTGTGGTCATGGTCAGTGGCACATGCCAACTTTGTCAAGACATTACGCACAATAGCCACACTGAGCCATTAGTATTCTACCTTTTTTGTACCTGCAAGATCATGCCGAGTACATCTGCGCTGTCATTGGACACTCTGACCATGGCTGACTGGTGTTATGATCAATACAAGTAAAAGTCACTTGGATACATTAGTGGTCATGGTCAGCGGCACATGCCAACTTTGTCAAGGCATTACGCACAATAGCCACACAGAGCCAGTAGTAGTCTACCTTGTTTATACCTGCAAGGTCATGCCCAATATATATGCACTGTAATTGGACACTCTGATCGTGGCTGACTCGTGTTATGATTCATAGCCATTCAATGTACTTGGTAAACTTTGTGGTCATGGTCATTGAAACATACCAACTTTGTCAAGGAATTGCGCACAATAGACATATCAAGCTACCGGTTTTTTACGTTGTTTATACCTGAAAGGTCATGCATATTAGAAGTGCGCTGTGATTCGACACCCAGACCGTGGCTGGCTCGTGTTACGATTTGTAGAAGTTAAAGTCACTTGGTAAACTTTGTGATTATGGTCAGTGGCACATGCCAACTTTTTCAAGGCATTGCGCACAATAGCCACACCAAGCCACCAGTATCCTACCTTGTTTGAACCTGCAAGATCATGCCTAGTACATCTGCACTGTGATTGGACACTCTGACCGTGGCTGAATCGTGTTATGATCAATAGAAGTAAACGTCACTTGGATACACTTGTGGTCATGGTCAGTGGCACATGCCAACTTTGTCAAGGCATTGCGCACAAAAGCCACACCAAGAAATCAGTATTATACCTTGTTTATACCTGCAAGGTCATGCCCAGCATATCTGCACTGTGATTGGACACTCTGACCGTAGCTGACTCGTGTTATAAGTCATAGCCGTTTAAGGTACTTGGTAAACGTTGTGGTCATGGTCAGTGGCACATGCCAACTTTGTCAAGGCATAGCATACAATAACCGTGCCAAGCCACCGGTTTTTAACTTGATTATACCTACAAGGTCATGCATATTAGATGTGCAATGTCATTGGGCACTCTGACCGTGGCTGAATCGTGTTACAATTTGTAGACTTTAAAGTCACTTGGTAAACTATGTGGTCATGGTCAGTGACACATGCCAACTTTGTCAAGGCATTGCGCACAATAGCCACACCGAGCCACCAGTATTCTACCTTGTTTGCACCTGCAAGATCATGCCTAGTACATCTGCACTGTGATCGGACACTCTGACCGTGGCTGACTTGTGTTATGATCAGTAGAAGTAAAAGTCACTTGGATCTATTTGTGGTCATGGTCAGTGGCACATGCCAACTT
>SZWC01000270.1:210257-223667 GCA_023375785.1 Penium margaritaceum | reverse complement strand
TCCCAAAACACAACATCCACCATACCGCAGCAGCAACGTCCTCACTTCGTCGACCAAGGCATCATTGCCAGTTTAACCAGTCATCACTTTGCACCTCTCTCTCGACAGAGCATCAGTCCTACTATTCTCTCTCTATGTGCACGCTGCTCCACCCTCTCCACGTGGCATCAGAACTCTCAAGTGACATCAGCTACCAGAATTCACCAAGGCCTGGCCACTCTTCCCATCAACCTCCCGTTCATCAAAAGCATTGCTGCTCTTCTCCATGACCTCACCCTCCTTTGCCTTTGGGTTTCTTGTGCCTTGGGTCTGTTTACCTCCACTTTCCTTCTTCGTGCACTGTATCTTGCTTCTTTCCTACCTGCTGTCTTCCATGCCATCACCAGCACAATTGAAACCATCATTGAGCACTGCCTGAGCACCCTTCCAGCTCATTTTGCACTCACTACTTTCTAACCTTGGTTCTCACATGATGCAACCTCCTTCAGCTTCCTGGATCTGCCAAGAAGCAACCCGTCTCCCATCACCACTTCCAACCACACACAAGCACAAGCAACCTCTCACAATCATGAGTCACACTCCAAGTACGCGCATCTCAGACACACCAAGCTATCACCACATGTCATCACATGCTCGTCTCTGTCCAGCTCTTGCACCAACCTCCCATCTCAGCCTTCAACCTGCATCTCCTCTCAGCGCCGCATGCATACCACCACAAGCAACCACGATGCCGCTTCATCCCTGACGCCTTCCCTGACCTTGGTGTCCCAGNTCACTGGGCATCCTCATGGTCCTTGTTGTCAAACATCCCACACGGCCACAATGTCCAATTGCCCCTTCCGAGGAAACTCCAGATAACCTGGTTTACGTCCGCCTGGTGCATCCCAGCAACCGTGGGAGGCTCAACAGCCTGGTTTGGCAACAGCCAGATGAGCTTCGCTGTCCCTGCCTCTAGTGATCGCGCCCTTATTGGACAATCCATCCAAACCGTCCGATGTGACTGGAGACCGACGGTGAAACCCGCCGCTCCTGCCAACGAAGCGAAACAACCGCAGTCCGGTCCCCGCGTACCGACAACAGAACGGGACTGGCGGGTCAATCTTGGAGTGGCGCCACAAGATCCAGGAACACCAAAGGCATCACCAGCTGCCAAAGCAGAAGCACGTCTGCGGCTTTTGCTCTAGCATCGCCCACCATAGCCAAAGGACTCCTATCTAGGACAAGCACTAGGACTACTTTAAACGTTCATGTAGTTGCATGCAATAAGTTAATCCTTGTGGTTCAATCAGGTCTCCGTGCCTTTCTTGCCTCCATCAGTCAATGCTTCTGTTCATGCCCGCCCTTGTGGCTGCAGCGTCCTCTTCATTCATTGTCGCACGTGCCCGCCTTCCAGCTGCGGCACACTTGCTCCATTTGTCGGTGTGGTGAGCCCGGGTTTCCTGACTCTGCAGCCTCACACTCTCCTACGTTCCGCTCCGCTTGTTTGTCTCCACTCACTCGCGGCCCACACATGGTTGCTGTGGCTTGCCCCGCTGGATTGCCCGCATCATAGTGCCGTGGTCCTATCTTACTCAATCCTCATCAGCCCGCCTTCACTACGCTGCGGCCCCTACCTCCTTCATAGCGCACGCACCTTCGGTGCTGCGCCCACGCCAAGTACTGACAATGTTCTACCAGCCGTGTTTCCTGAATTCCATCTCTTATGTCAACTTCATCATGCTGACCTGAGTGTTGCTACGGCACAGTCTAGGACGTAGCCCGCGCTTTGGCGCTGCGGCTCACCCCACCAGCTTGCCCGCCCCTCAGGAACGCACCAGACTCTATCCTCTAGTTCATCAGTGAGAATGTGGCCTCCTCTGAAATACGGACAGCTTATANCCTATCTTACTCAATCATCATCGGCCCGCCTTCACTACGCTGCGGCCCCTACCTCCTTCATCGCGCACGCACCTTCGGTGCTGCGCCCACGCCAAGTACTGACAATGT
Organism: Penium margaritaceum; assembly: GCA_023375785.1. Lineage (NCBI taxonomy): Eukaryota > Viridiplantae > Streptophyta > Zygnematophyceae > Desmidiales > Peniaceae > Penium > Penium margaritaceum. Next base: position 221,681 of record SZWC01000270.1, on the reverse strand, counting down.
TCTACCAGCCGTGTTTCCTGAATTCCATCTCTTATGTCAACTTCATCATGCTGACCTGAGTGTTGCTACGGCACAGTCTAGGACGTAGCCCGCGCTTTGGCGCTGCGGCTCACCCCACCAGCTTGCCCGCCCCTCAGGAACGCACCAGACTCTATCCTCTAGTTCATCAGTGAGAATGTGGCCTCCTCTGAAATACGGACAGCTTATACGTGCAACTTCATGCATAGTACACGTCCATTGTAGTTGGGCACTCTGACCGTGGCTGACTCGTGTTACAGTTCGTAGAAGTTAAAGTCATGTGGATACGTTTGTGGTCATGGTCAGTGGCACATGAAAACTTTGTCAAGGCATCGCGCACAGTAGCAAAACTGAGCCACCAGTGTTTTACCTTGTTTATACCTACAAGTTTATGCCTAGCACACGTGCACTGTGATTGGGCACTCTGACTGTGGCTGACTTGTGTCATGATTCGTAGACGTTTAAGGTACTTGGATAAATTTGTGGTCATGGTCAGTTGCACATGCCAACTTCGTCAAGGGATTACGCACAATAGCCACATCGAGTCACCAGTATTCTACCTTGTTTGTTCCTGCAAGATCATGCATAGTACATGTGCACTGTGATTGGGCACTCTGACCGTGGCTGACTCGTGTTACAAATCCTAGAAGTTAAAATCACTTGGACAAATTTGTGATCATGGTCAGTGGCACATGCCAACTTTGTCAAGGCATTATCCACAATAGCCACACCGAGCCACCAGTATTCTACCTTGTTTATACCTGCAAGGACATGCCTAGTACACGTGCACTGTGATTGGGCACTCTGAACGTGGCTGACTCGTGTCATGATTCATAGCTGTTTAAGGTACTTGGATAAATTTGTGGTCATGGTCAGTGGCACAGGCCAACTTGTCAAGGCATCGCACACAATAGCCGTGCCAGGTGACCAGTTTGTGTACCTTGTTCACACCAGCAAGGTCACGCATAGTACATGTGCACTGTGAGTGTTAACTCTGACCGTGGCTGACTCATGTTACGATTCGTAGAAGTTAAAGTCACTCGGATACGTTTGTGGTCATGGTCAGTGGCACATGCCAACTTTGTCAATGCATCGCACACAAAAGCCGCACCGAGCCACAAATGCTTTACCTTGTTTATACCTGCACGTTTATGCCTAGCACACGTGCACTGTGATTTGGGTACTCTGACCGTGGCTGACTCATGTGATGATTCATATAAGTTAAAGTCACTTGGTTATCTTTGTGGTCATGGTAGGTCGCACAGGCCAACATTGTCAAGGTATTGCACACAAAAGCTACACCGAGGCACCAGTATTCTACCTTGTTTGTTCCTGCAAGATCATGCATAGTACATGTGCACTGTGACTGGGCACTCTGACCGTGGCTAACTTGTGTTACAATTGGTAGAAGTTAAAGTCACTCGGATAAACTTGTGGTCATGGTCAGTGGCACATGCCAGCTTTGTCAAGGCTTTGCACACAATAGCCACACCATGCCACCGATCTTTTACCTTTTTTAAACCTGCAAGGTTATGCATATTACAGGTGCACTGTGATTGGGCACTCTGACCGTGGCTGACTCGTGTGATGATTCATAGAAGTTAAAGTCACTTGGTTAACTTTGTTGTCACGGTCAGTTACACAGGCCAACTTTGTCAAGGCATTGCGCACAATAGCGACACCAAGCCACCGGGTTTTTACCTTGTTTATACCTGCAAGGTCATGCATAGTGCATGTGCACTGTAATTGGGAACTCTGACCATGGCTGACTCATGTTACAATTGGCAGAAGTTAAAGTCACGTGGATAACTTTGTGGTAATGGTCAGTGGCTCATGCCAACTTTGTCAAGGCATCGCGCACAATAGCCGCACTGAGCCACCACTGTTTTACCTTGTTTATACCTGCAAGCTTATGCCTAGCACAAGTTCAATATGATTGGGTACTCTAACCATGGCTGACTCGCGTGATGATTCATTGACGTTTAAGGTACTTGGATAGACTTGTGGTCATGGTCAGTTGCACATGCCAAATTTGTCAGGGCAAAGCGCACAATAGCCACACCACGCCACCGGTTTGTTTACCTTGTTTATACCTGCAAGGTCATGCATATTAGATGTGCACTATGATTGGGCACTCTGACCGTGGCTGACTCATTTTACGATGCGTATAAGTTAAAGTCACTTGCTATACTTTGTGGTCATTGTCAGTGGCACATGCCAACTTTGTCAAGGCATTGCGCACAATAGCCAGACCAAGCCACCAATTTCTTACCTTGTTTATATCTGCAAGGTCATGCGTAGTACACGTGTCCCGTGATTGGGTACTCTGACTGTAGCAGCATAATGTGATGATTCATTGAAGTTGAAGTCACTAGGTAAAGTTTGTGGTCATGGTCAGTGGGACATGCCAACTTTGTCAAGGTATTACGCACAATAGCCACACTGAGCCACCGGGTTTTTACCTTATTTATACCTGAGAGGTCATGCATAGTACATGTGTACTGTAAGTGGGCACTCTGACCGTGACTGACTCGTGTTACAATTCGCAGAACTTAAAGTCACTCGGTACATTTTGTGGTCATGGTTAGTGGCACATGCCAACTTTGTCAAGGCATTGTGCACAATAGCAACACCAAGCCACCAGTATTCTACCTTGTTTATACCTGCAAGGTCATGCATAATACATGTACACTGTGATTGAGCGCTCTGACCGTGGCTGACTCGTGCTCCAATTTGTCGAAGTTATAAGTACTTGGTTAACTTTGTGGTCATGGTCAGTTGCACACGCCAACTTTGTCAAGGCATTGCACACAATAGCAACACCAGGACACCGGTTTTTTACCTTGTATATACCTGCAAGGTCATGCAGAGTACATGTGCACTGTGATCGGACACTCTGACTGCGGCTAACTCGTGTTACGATGCGTAGAAGTTAAAGTCACCTGGTTAACTTTGTGGTCATGGTCAGTGGCACATGCCAACTTTGTCAAGACATTGTACACAATAGCCACTGCGAGCCACCAATATTCTACCTTGCTTATACCTGCAAGGTCATGCACAGTACATGTGCACTGTGATCGGGCCCTCTGACTGTGGCTGAGTCGTGTTACAATTCGTAGAAGTTAAAGTCACGTGGATAAGTTTGTGGTCATGGTCAGTGGCACACGCCAACTTTGTTAAGGCATTGCGCACAATAGCCACACTGAGCCACCAGTGTTTTACCGTTCTATACCTGCAAGTGTATGCCTAGCACACGTGCACTGTGATTGGACACTCTGACCGTGGCTGACTCATGTCATGATTCATAGACGTTTAAGGTAATTGGATGAATTTGTGGTCATGGTCAGTTGCACATGCCAACTTTCTCAAGCGATTGCGCACAATAGCCCGGCCAGGCCACCGGGTTTTTGCCTTGTTCATACCAGCAAGGTCATGCATACTACATGTGTACCGTGATTGGGCATTCTGACCGTGGCTGACTCGTGTTACGATGCGTAGAAGTTAAAGTCACTTGGTAAACTTTGTGGTCATGGTCAGTGGCACAGGCCAACTTTGTCAAGGCATTGCGCACAATTGCCACACTGCGCCACCAGTGTTTTACCTTGTTTATACCTGCAAGTTTAATCCTAGCACGCGTGCACTTTGATTGGACACCAGAGCCACCAGTATTGTACCTTGTTTGTACCTGCAAGATCATGCCTAGTACACCTGCACAGTGATTGGACACTCTGAATGTGGCTGACTCGTGTTGTGATTCATAGAAGTTAAAGTCAATTGGATACATTTGTAGTCATGGTCAATGGCACATGCCAACTTTGTCAAGGCATTCGCACAATAGCCACACCGAGCAACCAGTATTCTGCCTTATTTGTACCTGCAAGGTCATGCCCAGTATATCTCCATTGTGATTTGACACTCTGACCGCGGCTGACTCGAGTTATGATTCATAGCCGTTTAAGGTACTTGGTAAATATAGTGGTCATGGTCAGTGGCACATGCCAACTTTGTCAAGGCATTGCGCACAATAGCCACACCGAGCCACCAGTATTCGACCTTGTTTGAACTTGCAAGATCATGCCTAGTACATCTGCTCTGTGATTCGTCACTCTGAGCATGGCTGACTCGTGTTATGATCAAAGGAAATAAAAGTCACTTGGATCCATTTGTGGTCATGGTCTGTGGCACGTGCGAACTTTTTTAAGGCATTGCGCACAATAGCCACACCGAGCCATCAGTATTCTACCTTGTTTATACCTGCAAGGTCATGCCGAGTATACTTGCACCGTGATTGGACACTATGACTGTGGTTAACTCGTGTTATGATTCATAGCCGTTTAAGGTACTTGGTAAACTTTGTGGTCATGGTCAGTGGCACGTGCCAACTTTGTCAAGGCATTGCGTACAATAGCCGTGCCAAGAAATCGGGTTGTTTACCCTGTTTATACCTGCAAGGTCATGCATATTAGATGTGCACTGTGATTGGTCACTCTATCCGTAGCAAACTCGTGTTGCGATTCGTAGAAGCTAAATTCACTTGGTAAACATTTGTGGTCACAGTCAGGGGCGCATGCCAACTTTGTCAAGGCATTGTGCACAATAGTCACACCGAGCCACCTGTATTCTATCTTGTTTGCACCTGCAAGATCATACCTAGTACACTTGCACTGTGATTGGACACTCTGACCGTGGCTGACTCGTGTTATGATTCATGGTCGTTTAAGTTACTTGGTAAACTTTGTGGTCATGGTCAGTGCCACATGCCAACTTTGTCAAGGCATTGCGCACAATAGCCACACCGAGCCACCAGTATTCTACCTTGTTTGCACCTGCAAGATCATGCCTAGTATATATGCACTGAGATTGGGTACTCTGACCGTGGCTGACCCATGTTACGACTCGTAGAAGTTAAAGTGACTTGGTAAACTTTGTGGTCATGGTCAGTGGCACATGCCAACTTTATCAAGGCATTGCGCACAATATCCTTGCCAAGCCACTGGTTTTTCACCTTGTTTATACCTGCAAGGTCATACCTAGCACATCTGAACTATGATTGGACACTCTGACTGTGGCTGACTCGTGTCATGATTCATAGCGGTTTAAGGTACTTGGTAGACTTGATGGTCATGGTCAGTGGCACATGCAAACTTTGTCAAGGCATTGCGCACAATAACCACACCAAGCCACCAATATTCTACCTTGTTTATACCTGCAAGGTCATGCCCGGTATATCTGTACTGTAAATGGACACTATGACTTAGGCTGACTCGTGTTATGATTCATAGCCATTTAAGGTACTTGGTAAGCTTTGTGGTCATGGTTAGTGGCACATGCCCACTTTGTCAAGGCATTGCACACAATAGCCGTGCAAAGACACCGTTCTTTTACCCTGTTTATACCTGCAAGGTCATGCATATTAGATGTGCGCTGTGATTGGGCACTCTGATAGTCAGAGTGTCCAATCACAGTTCATATATACTAGGCATGACCTTGCAGGTATAAACAAGGTAGAATATGCGTGGCTTGGAACGGCTTTTGTGCGCAATGCCTTGACAAAGTTGGTATGTACCACTGACCATGACCACAAATGTATCCAAGTGAATTCTACTTCTATTGATCATAACACATGTGAGCCACGGTCAGAGTTTCCAATCGCAGTGCAGATGTACTAGGCATGATCTTGCAGGTGCAAACAAGCTAGGATACTGGTGGCTCGGTGTGGCTATTGTGCGCAATGCATTGACGAAGTTGGCATGTGCCACTGACCATGACCACAATGTTTACCAAGTGACTTAAACGGCTATGAACCATAACACGAGTGAGCCACGGTCAGAGTGTCCAATCACACTGCAGATGTACTAGGCATGATCTTGCAGGTGCAAACCAGGAAAAAACCCGGCGGCTTGGCACGGCTATTGTGCGCAATGCCTTGACAAAGTTGGCATGTCCAGCTGACCATGACCACAAAGCTAACCAAGTACCTTCAACAGCTATGAATCATAACACAATTCAGCCAAGGTCAGAGTGTCCAATCACAGTGCAGATATACTAAGCATGACCTTACAGGTATAAACAAGGTAGAATACTGGTGGCTCGGTGTGGCTATTGTGTGCAATGCCTTGGCAAAGTTGGCATGTGCCACTGACCATGACCACAAGTGTATCCAAGGGACTTTTACTTCTATTGATGATAACACGAGTCAGCCACGTTCAGAGTGTCCAATCACAGTGCAAAAGTACTAGGCATGAGCTTGCACGTTCAAAGGAGGGTAAAAATCCGGTGGCTTGGTATGGCTATCGTGCGCAATGCCTTGACAAAGCTGGCATGTGCCACTAACCATGACCACAAATGTATCCAAGTGAGTTTTACTTCTATTGATAATAACACGAGTCAGCCACGGTCAAAGTGTCCAATAACAGTGCAGATGTACAAGGCATGACCTTGCAGGTATTAAAAAGGTATAATACTGGTGACCCGGTGTGGCTTTTGTGCGCAATGCCTTGACAAAGTTGGCATGTGCCACTGACCATGACCAAACAGTCAGCCAAGTACCTTAAACGGCTATGAATCATAACACGAGTCAGCCACGGTCAGAGTGTCCAGTCACAGTGCATATATACTAGGCATGACCTTGCAGATACAAACAAGGTAGAATACTGGTGGCTCCTTGAGGCTATTGTGCGCAATGCCTTGACAAAGTTGTCATGTGCCACTGACCATGACGACAATTGTATCCAAGTGACGTTTACTTGTATTGATCATAACACGAGTCAGCCACGGTCAGAGTGCCCAATCACAGTGCACATCTAATATGCACGACATTGCAGGTATAAACAAGGTGAAAAACTGGTGGCTTGGCACGACTTTGTGCACAATGCTTTGACAATGTTGGCATGTGCCACTGACCATGACCACAAGTTTTACCAAGTACCTTAAACGGCTATGAATCATAACACGAGTCAGCCACGGTCAGAGTGTTTAATCACAGTGCAGATACTCTGGGCATGACCTTACAGGTATAAGCAAGGTAGAGTAATGGTGGCACGGTGTGGCTATTGTGTGCAATGCCTTGGCAAAGTTGGCATGAACAACTGACCATGACCACAAATGTATGCAAGTGACTTTTACTTCTATTGACCATAACACAGGTCAGCCATGATCAGAGTGTCCAGTCGTAGTGCAGATGTACTAGGCATGATGTTGCAGGTGCAAACAAGCTAGAATACTGGTGGCTAAGCGTGGCTATTGTGTGCAATTCCTTGACAAATTTGGCATGTGCCACTGACCATGACCACAAAGTTTACCAAGTACCTTAAATGGCTATGAATCAGAACACGAGTCAGCCACGGTCAGAGTGTCATATCACATTGCAGATATACTAGGCATGACCTTTCAGGTATAAACAAGGTAGAATACTGGTGGCTTTGTGTGGCTATTGTGTGCAATGCCTTGACAAAGTTGGTATGTGCCACTGACCATGACCACAAATGTATCCTTTGGATACATTTGGACTTTTACTTATATTGATCATAACACGAGTCAGTCATGGTCAGAGTGCCCAATCACAGTGCAAATCTAATATGCATGACCTTGCAGGCATAAACAAGGTTAAAAACCGGTGGCTTGGCACGGCTATTGTGTACAATGCCTTGACAATGTTGGCATGTGCCACTGACCATGACCACAAATTATACCAAGTACCTTAAACGGCTATGAATCATAACACGAGTCAGCCACGGTCAGAGTGTCCAAACACAGTGTAGATGCTCTGGGAATTACCTTACAGGTATAAACAAGGTAGAATACTGGTGGCACGGTGGGGCTATTGTGTGCAATGCCTTGGCAAAGTTCGCATGTGCCACTGACCATGACCACAGATGTATCCAAGTGACATGTACTTCTATTGATCATAACACGAGTCAGCCACGGTCAGAGTGTCCAATCACAGTGCAGATGTACTAGGCATGATCTTGAAGGTTCAAACAAGGTAAAAAACCGGTGGCTTGGTGTGGCTATTGTGACAATGCCTTGACAAAGTTGGCATGTGGCACCGACATGACCACAAATGCATCAAAGTGAATTTTACTTTTATTGATCATAACACGAGTCTGCCACGGTCGGAGTGGCCAATCACAGTGCAGATAAACTAGGCATGATCTTGCAGGTATAAACAAGGTAGAATCTTGGTGGCTTGGTGTGGCTATTGTGCGCAATGCCTTGACAAAATTGACATGTGCCACTGACCATGACGACAAAGTGTGCCATGTACCTTAAACGGCTATGAATCATAACACGAGTCAGCCACGGCCAGAGTGTCCAGTCGCAGTGCACATATACTGGGAATTACCTTGCAGGTATAAGCAAGGTAGAATACGGGTGGCTTAGTGTGGCTATTGTGCGCAATGCCTTGACAAAGTTGGCATGTGCCACTAACCATGACCACAAATGCATCCAAGTGACTTGTACTTCTATCGCTCATAAAACGAGCTAGCCATGGTCAGAGTGCCCAACCACAGTGTACATCTAATATGCACAACCTTGCAGGTATAAACAAGTTAAAAAACCGGCTGCTTGGCACGGCTATTGTGCGCAATGCCTTGACAAAGTTGGCATGTGCCACAAACCATGACCACAATGTTTACCAAGTACCTTAAACGGCTATGGTTCATACCACGAGTCAGCCACGGTCAGAGTGTCCAATCACAGTGATGATGTACTAGGCATGACCTTGCAGGTACAAACAAGGCATTACACTTGTGGCTCGGTGTGGCTATTGTGCGCATTGTCTTGACAAAGTTGGCATGTGCCACTAACCATGACCACAAAGTTTACCAAGTGACTTCAACTTATACAAGTCGTAACACGAGTCAGCCACGGTTAGAGTGCCCAAGCACAGTGCACATCTTATATGCATGACCTTGCAGGTATAAACAAGGTAAAAAACCGGTGGCTTGGTACGGCTATTGTGCGCAATGCCTTGACAAAGTTGGCATGTGCCACTGACCATGAACACAAAGTTTACCAAGTACCTTAACTGGCTATGAAACATAACACGAGTCAGCCACGGTCAGGGTGTCCAATTACAGTGCAGATATACTGTGCTTGACCTTGCAGGTATAAACAAGGTAGAAAACTGGTGGCGCGGTGTGGCTATTGTGAGCAGTGCCTTGACAAAGTTGGCATGTGCCACTAACCATGACCACAAAGTTTACCAAGTGCTTTTAACTTCTACGAATCGTAACACGAGGCAGCCAAGGTAAGAGTGCCCAATCACAGTGCACATCTTATATGCATGACCTTGAAGGTATAAACATTGTAAAAAACCGGTGGCTTACATGAATTTACATGCACTTACATGTACTTTCACGCATGTAAACGTGCTTACACATACTTACACGCACTTACACATACTTACAAGCACTTACATACACTTACACGTACTTACACGCACTGACACGTACTTAAACGAACCTACACGCACTTACACACACTTACACGCACTTGTATGCACTTCCATGCACTTACACGCACGTACACACACTTACACGTACTTACACAAACATTCATAAGTTTACACGCACTTACACGCACTTATACGCACTTATACGCACTTACACACACTTACACGCACTTACACGCACTTACACGTACTTACACGCACTTGCACACACTTACCGGCACTTACACGCACTTACACGCACTAACACGCACCTATACGCACTTACACATACCTACACGCACTTACACGTACTTACACATACTTACACGCTCTCATACACACTTACACGCACTTAAACGAACTTCTACAAACTTACACACACTTAAACCGTACTTATACGCACTTACACGTACTTACTCGCACTTACACGCACTTACATATACTTACATACACTTCCACACACGTACACGTACTTAGACGCACTTACACGCACTTTCACGCACTTACACGCACTTACACGTACTTACAGGCACTTACACGCACTTACACGCACGTACACGCACTTACACGTACTTACAGGCACTTACACGCACTTACACGCACGTACACGCACTTACACGTACTTACAGGCACTTACACGCACTTACACGCACGTACACGCACTTACACGTACTTACAGGCACTTACACGCACTTACACGCACGTACACGCACTTACACGTACTTACAGGCACTTACACGCACTTACACGCACGTACACGCACTTACACGTACTTACAGGCACTTACACGCACTTACACGCACGTACACGCACTTACACGTACTTACAGGCACTTACACGCACTTACACGCACGTACACGCACTTACACGTACTTACAGGCACTTACACGCACTTACACGCACGTACACGCACTTACACGTACTTACAGGCACTTACACGCACTTACACGCACGTACACGCACTTACACGTACTTACACGCACTTACACGCACTTTCACGCACTTATACACACTTATACGCACTTGCACGCACCTACACGTACTTACACATACTTACACACACTTACACGCACTTACACGCACTTACACGCACCTACATGCACTTACACGCACTTACACGCACTTACACACACTTACACGCATTTACACGAACTTACACAAAATTACACCCACATAAACCATACTTACATGCACTTATGCGCACTTATACGTACTTACACGCACTTACACGTACTTACACAAAGTTACACGAACTTACACGCACTTACACGCACTTACACACACTTACACACACTTACATGCACTTAAATGTACTTATATGCACTTACACATACTTACATGCACTTACACATACTTATAGGCACTTACATGCACTTACACGCATTTACATGCACTTACACACACTTACGCGCACTGACACGCACTTACACGAACTTACACACACTTACACAAACTTACACACACTTACACACACTTACACGCACTTATACGTACTTACATGCACTTACACGCACTTACACGTACTTACACATACTTACACCCACTTACACACACTTACACGAACTTACACGCACTTACACACACTTATACACACTTACACGTACTTACACACACTTACACGCACTGACACGCACTTACATGTACTTACACGTACTTACACGCACTAACACGCACTTATATCTACATACACGCACTTACACGCACTTACACGCACTGACACGCAATTATACGCACTTACACATACTTACACGTACTTACACGCACCAACACATACTTACACAAACGTACACACACTTACACGCACTTACACATATTGACAAGCACCTACACGCACTTACATACACTTTCACGTACTTACACGCACTTACACGCACTTTCATGCACTTACACGCACTTACACGAACTTACACGCACTTACACGCACTTACACACACTTACACACACTTACACGCACTTACACGCACTTACAC
>SZWC01000270.1:173386-185536 GCA_023375785.1 Penium margaritaceum | reverse complement strand
ATGCACTTACACACACTTACACGTACTTACACGCTTTGGCACACACTTATACGCACTAATGCACACTTACACGTACCAATACACACTTACATGGACTTACACGTACTTACACACACTTACATGCGCTTACACGTATTTACACGTACTTACACAAACATACACGCACTTACACGAACTTACACGTACTTACACGAACTTAGACACACTTAAATCACACTTACACCCACTTGCACGCACTTACACGCTCTTATACGCACTAACAGGCGCTTACACGCACTTACATGCACTTACACATGTTTATACACACTTACACACACTTACACGTACTTACACACACTTACACGCACTTACACGCACTTACACGCACTTACACGCACTTACACGTACTTACACGCACTTATACGAACTTACACGAAATAACACCCACTTAAACTGCACTCACACGCACTTACACGCACGTATACGCACTTACACGCACTTACACACACTTACATATACTAACACACACTTACACGCACTTACACGCACGTATACATGCTTACACGTACTTACACTCACTTACACGCACTCACACATACCTACACACAGTTACACATACTTACACGTACTTATACGTACTTACATGCACTCATACGTACTTACACGTACTTACACGCACTTATATACACTTACACGCACTTACACATACTTGTACGCAATTACACGCACTTACACGCACTTACACGTACTCACACATACTTACACGCACTTACACACACTTACATGCACTTACACGCACTTACATGCACTTACACGCACTTACACACGTTGGCACACACTTACACATACTAACACATACTTACACGCACTAACACACATGTCACGCACCATCCTGCCGCAGCTCCACAGAAGAAGTAACCGGCGGAATAGGGATCGAGGAGGCAGAGGGTCCGCGCATGGTATGCTGGCTCCCGCGGATGCGGTTGAGCGAGGAGTAAACGCGGATCCGGGGGGAAGCAAGAGTCAGGGTACCGGTGGAAGAGGCCGCCGCAGACGAACATTCGTCTGCGGCGGTTCTTCTCAGCCGAAGAATTTGTGGCCAGGCGGGAAGCCGTGAAGGGAAGGGCCGCGGTGCAAAGGAAACGGGGACAAGCCAAAACAGAATCCGCCGCCACTGACGAAGCGCAGGCAGGACAGCGGAGGAACTGAGCAATCAGAGGAGAAATGACCAATCAGCACAAGTGACCAAGCATCAATCACGGAGGAGCCTCGGGAGACGCACCGCTGAGGACGAAGATTCAAGGAAGAACACGAAGAACCGTGTGTACGAACGGTGGATGAAGAAAGTGACCAGCAGAATAGACACTGTGTGTGTGGGACGAGACCCGCGGTGCGTAGCCGCATCGCGTGGAGTCCGAGTAGAAGGAGTAGGAGGATGTGAGAGGGATGAGACCGTCGGCGTGTAGACACGCCGCGCGGAGTCCCGAGTAGAAAAGGGGCCTCACTAGCAGTAGGAGAAGTGCAACTCAGACTTGCTTACCTTCCAAAGTATTCCATGTACTCCGCAATCAGCTTGATCAGAGTCATTGGCCTACTCTCATTCCTGTGCTTCGCCCACTACCCTCTTGTCCTCAGCCGCTCTCGGAGTCCGGTCCGCGGACTACGGGAATAGGTGTGTGAGGAACCAAAAGTCCGAGTGAGGTGGGCTGCCGGCGGTGTCCCTTGCTTGCACACGTCCGCGGAACGGGGTTCCGCGGAGAGGGGTGGGACGCCAGGAGGTGGTGGACTCCCGTGTGGGAAGAAGTGGAACGCGGAGCATCACTCATCGGTGAAATGCCTGAGCACAAGTCTAGAACTGTGGTCGGCGGAATAGCTGATAGAAGGGGATTTTCCCGTTGTGGGTTGTCGTATTCTAGTGGCTCGTGGAGTGCCATTTCTCATAAGGTGTATACGCAGCAGTCCCAGACTCGTGGTCCACGGAGTAGTCTCTAGCCTGGGGGCGACAACCGCGTATTGCTGATCCCTCGTAGTAAAATTATAGTAGTAAAGTGAGTAGTCCGCGGGCATCCGCGGAAAGTTGCCGTCCGCGGAAAAATCAGGGACGCGGCAGAATTGGGGGTATCAGTGTCATGGTGCGGTGAGCGTGGACAGTTCTTTGCTCTTTGCCAGCAGAACTGCACGTGCCTTTCAGACCAGTCGTTCATGTCGGCGGCCAGCTTCGTGCATCAGGATACCAGGCGACGGCAGCAACAGTCATTAGCGCGGTGCTTCCTGCCACGACGGGCCGCGACCTGCGCGGGAAGCCGGGATTCCTCACCCGTGTTGTCCCGCACACCAGTCAGCTCTTCACTAGGCGCCGATCCGCTCACCCAGCACCGACGAGTGACCGAGTGGTTGGAGCAGCTGCACTGGCGCCGCATTATGGATGCGCTGGCCGAACACGTGGAGGTGGAGAGTGTCCACAGTTCCAACAGCCATGGGTCAGCCCAGCATCAACAGGGCCAGGGGGGCCAGCCAAATGCACCACTTGGGGCGCAGTGGTTCTCCGATGCGCCACCTTCCCTGCAGGAATCCTCTGGTGGTTGAGAGCTCGAGGTCTACCGCAGACTGGTGTATCAGCGTCGGGGCGGGCAGCAGCAGCAGGTCCATGGCGGAACAGAGGTGCAGCACGTGCCCCCGCCAGCACACTCACAACCCTTACCGCTAAGCCCCGAGGACTCGGGGATCCCCGAAGTACTAGCACCAGACGAGCAATGGATGTTGGCGCAGCAGCACATGATGGGACTCCTAAACCCCGCCCTTGGGATGCCTCAGGACACGAACCCGCCGCGGCAGCCGGCCGGGGCAATCACGGGCGCCCTGACCGCGGAACCACCTGTGCCCGGACTACAGCAGCAGCAGATGGTCGTATCCGCACAACCTACAGGAGGCATGCAGATGGGGATGCATATGTCTGCGCAGCCACCAGTGAACCAACTTACCATGGGCCAGACGCTCCTGACCATGGGAGCAACTGCGGCGGAAGCGGCCGCGCAGCTCCAAGCAATCGGAGTGGTCCAGCCACCGAGTTATCGGCAGCAGCAGCACACGGGGGTGGACAAGCGAGTACGACACAAAAGCTCCCCGCATCACAGCCAAATCCGATCACCTTGCCAACCGAAGCATCCTCGCAGCCACCTGCGCCGAGTACACCACCACAGCAGCAGATGATGATGAGCACCATGCAGGCGGCGGCCATATCGCAACCACCCACGGCGGGACCACAACAGCCAGCGCATGTGCCACCACAGCCCACGATGCAAGTGGGGATGATGGCCGGCCCCTCCGCAGTCCCGCAGCCGCCACAGCAGATGCCTCAGCCCGGCAACGGAGTCAACTACCAAGGGAACACGGTCCAGCCTCTGCTGAGTGGGACCCAACCAACGAGTCAGCAGCAGCAAGCGACTGGAGGTGGGACACAGCTGACGGCTATAACGCGATCCCCTGTGGCCGTGCCAGCCCTGTGGACGACCCAGACACAGCAGCAGATGGGTCCGATGCTGGTGGGAATGGTGCCGCAGACGATCGCGCCCAACATGACCCCGCAGCCACACATGCCCACCTACCAGCAGCTCCACCACCAACAGCCGGTGGGAACAATGCCAGTTGGGGCACCTCCCCAGGCCTCGTTGCCGACACCACAACAAACTGCACAGAGCCATTTGTACCTGCCCCCACAGCAACTGCAAGGATATCCGCACCCAACCACCAGCGCTGGAATTGCAGCTCCTCTCCATACCGCGGCTACGGTCCCACCCACTCCGATGTACTGGATATTGCAGACAGCGGTACCACCGGTGCAGGGAACCCCGATGCCGCCGCCTGGGACGGCATTCTTCTCCAGACCCTACACCACCTCCACAACCGCTCCCTCTTCCTGGTACATGCCTCTCCCTCCCACGCAAGCAAGTCTTCCCATGCCCGCGGGGCAGCTCCAGATGCCGATCCATACAAATGGATATGCCGCAGCTCCACCTGCCGCCCTCCCCCCGCCACATGCTGTGAGTGCATTGACGACTAACGGCAGCACCGTCTCGCAGCTGCAGTACATCCATTCCGAGCCTGCCAACATTCCCCAGCTGGATTCTTTCAAAGGTGCCCCGGAGGAAGACCCCTGGGTCTGGCTCAAACAAATCACCCTCTATGCTAGCATCGGCCGGATTCCGCCCAACCTCTGCCTCGCCACCGCGGAACTCCACCTTCAGGGAGCAGCAGCGGACTGGTACAACGCACGGGCACCTTTTCCATCTTTCGAGGACTTTGGCAACGCCCTCATAAAACGCTTCAAACATCTGACAAAGGAAGAAGCGCTACGGAAGATTGAGAAGGAGGTCATGCGCAAGGACGACGACATCCGCAGATTCTTGGACCAGTTCCTGACATGGATCTCAGTGGCCAAGAGTCCACAGGGGGGAAGGACTGCCGCTGTGGGTTCTCTTGCATAACCTCATTCGCGCCCTTCCGGATGAGATCAGCAGTCTCATGATTGCAGACCGCTACCCATCCTTGCAAGATGCGGTGCGGGATGCCACAGACATCTTCACCAGGCAACGGTCGACCCGACAATACCAAGGCACCGACACCCACGCACCCTCATCCTCACCCGCTCCACCTCCGCAGCAGCAGAAACCAAAATCGTGTTACACGTGCCAAAGCCTGGAACACATCGCGCGGGACTGCCCTCGCAAGAGACAAGCAGCTCCGCGCCCTGAACCAGCTTCCCAGGACCCCATGATCCAGCAGTGGCAGTAGTACTACAACCAGGTGTGGCCCGACCAACAGCAACAGCATCCGCCACAGCAACAGCAACAGCTACAGCCACTGAACCCGCCGTCCACGGGACAAGACAAGGTGGCTCAGGGAGCGGGTCAGGGTATTCTGCCAAATCCGCAGCAAAATCCCGCAGCCGGTGCTCGCAACGTGAAGCTAGGCTTGCCCATGGCAGAGGACGAGACCACCGAGGTGGCACCAACACCTGAGGAAGTGGAGCTCATCACACGTGCCCGTCGGATCAAGCTCTGTGGGTGGGATCTGTACGAGGCTACGCAGTTGCAGGACGATCTGCGTCGACAAGCGGAAGCCGCCGAGGCCCGGCTGCAAGAGGCCATCACGGCCCGCTCCATGCGACCCCTAGAGGAGCGCCGCCAACCTGATCCCAAGCCTGCGGTAGCGGTTGCGACCAACTCACTTGCACTTCAGCCTATTCTCACCCCTCCAGCAGATTTCGCTGATCCGGTCCACAAACTCTTCACCACCCCCATTGCCTCTGTCAACTTCTTTGACTTCCTTCGCCTTCATCCCGAACTGGCTCCGCGGCTCCGAGAAGAGTTTACCAACGCCAATCATTGCCTCCAGACCGTGGGTATCTCCCTTGCCTGCACCATTCCGCCCCATGGCACTCAGAACACTCGGCGCATTGTGGCAGAGATGCCTCCTGCATTAATTACAAAAGAAATAGAATGGGGGTGGCTACCCCAACCCCTAGAACCACCCCGCCGCGACGACCGCCATTACGAGGTGGCCTGTTGTGTGGTCTGGATCTGTGGCCGCAAGTTCCTGGCCATCATCGACACCGGGGCGACCCACACTATTGTGGCCTTCTGCGTCCTCTGCCTCATTGGATGGACAGACCGCGTCATCCCAACACGGCGGCTGTTCAGTAACTCCGCGGGAGGGCTCGATTACGTGGATGGCGAAGTACGAGGCTTGCCCCTGTAGGTGGGCACTTTGCATGAACCAGTGGATGTCCAAGTGACCCAGGCGCAGACCTATGATGTTCTCCTGGGCATGGACTATCTCCTTCCGCGACGCGGCAACCTTCTGTTTTCCCTAGGAGTCATGCAGCTCACATCCGCCACGGGCACAAAAGACTACGCCCTCATCACCGTCGGCGATCGTGTCACGATGCCAGTAACCGAGGCCCCAATCTTCTCACTCTCTGATGCGGCGCAGGAAGATGCCACCGCACGTTCCCTGAGCAACCTGACACCGGCATATGATGCTCTGGATGCGGAACAACTCCATATCAAAGAGTGGCGTGAACTTTTCGCATATCCACGTGGCATGGTATTATGTCTGGGTGTGTGGCCGCAAATTTGTGGCCATCGTGGACACCGGCGCCACCCATACTACCATCGCGCTGCGGATGGCCCGCGCCCTGCGTCTCGACCACCTCATTGTGCCCACTCGACTCTGCTTCTCCATCTCCACCGGTGCCATCGATGCACCCATCAGACAAAATGGAGGCCCTGCCCATCTAGGTAGCCAACGTGCATGCACCGCACACCGTGCAGGTGTGTGGCGTCCGCACATATGACATGCTCCTGGCGGCCGACTGGCTCGCGCCGCGCCAGGCGGATATATTGCTTGGAGCGGGCATTCTCAGTCTCATTTCTGCTGCCGTTATTCGATCGTTCACCGCGCTCTTCACTTCGGCTCGACCACTCTTTGTCCTTTCTCCCATGGTCCTCACGCCGTCCGCCTCTGGCACTCAGTTCACCCGTCGCGTTACTCGCAATTCCAGCAACACGGGCTATCGTCGGACCTTCCGACGACAGCTCGCGGGCCGTGTAACAACTGGTGCAAGACAATCCGCGTCACCAGCGGTAGCAGCATCTGAAGCAACCCCAGGAGCACCTCCAGCATCATGCCCGTCTGCGGCAGCAGTAGCGTCACCTGGAGCCCCTCCGGCCCCAACTCGTGCGGCAACAGCAAAGGCGGCGACATCTGAAGCCCCGCCGGCACCCGGTCCCCCCGTGGCACCGGAAGCCTCAGCGGCATTCAAAGCAGCAACATTACCCGGAGGCCCTCTGGCACCGGGCCATTCTGCGGCAACAAACGTAGCAACATCCCCTGGGGCACCCCTGGCATCAAGCCTTACCGCAGCAATAGCGGCAGCGTCACCCAGTACGCCTCAGCCATCTGGCCCTGCTGCATCCCCGGTGGTGATGACAGTTGCGGGAGCACCGCCACCGTCCGGCCCATCTGCACCAACCGCGCACTCCTCCTCTCCACCGGCCTCACGTAGAACCCTATGCCCCTTGCTCAGTGCCGGCACAATCATGGAGGGCGCACAGATACGTCTGGAGGAAAGCTCTGGGGACAGTGGAGATCATCCCAAAACTGATTACCTGCTGGATGTAGTAAGCAGCGTGATCATCCACCTACTCGACGAGCTCCCGGAGGCAGTCCGCGCAAGCTTGGGGGACTCCTTCAACCCCGCCTGGCAAGTGGCACCGAAGGGAGCGGCAAAGACCGCCCTCGCCTTGGGGCCGCGAGCAAGACAGGTACAGTTACTGGAGACAGCGGGGGCCGAGCGTCTCCTTTTGGTGCTCCGCGACCTCCTCAACCTTCGTCCAGCGCAGGCCATGGCGGGTGTGGCAACGCTCCTGGACACGGTACAACCTGACCATAATGTGGATGCTACCCGCGAATGGTGGCTCCTGGTCCGCCGTGACCAGGCCGCGGATCCCACGCGCCGCTATGTACATCTACTCCAGGAGCGCGCCCGGGCACTCACGGTATACCACGCCGCCCGCATGCCGGCAGGAACAATGGAAGTATCGGACCGCAAGGCGACAGCGGAGCTCTGGAGGTGGGACTACCTATTCGGGCTCACCTCCCGCGGGTGGGGACTCCAGTATACCGCGGCAAAACTGGCAGCCATCTCCGCGGCGGAGCAGCAGCATGAGCATTGGTTCACCGCTATCGCCAACGCCTGGCAGCTGACTCAAGACAACGCCATGCACCAACGGGCCGTGACCGAGGTGGCGGAGGGGTTATGGAAAGCCCTTCAGGGAACCCGCACAGCACTGACAGAAGAGGCAGTACGTCATTGGGCCCGTGAGGCAGTCAATGTGTGTCGCGAGGAAAAGAACCGCACCCATAGTGAAACTGAAGAGGCGTAAGAGTATCTCCGCGATTCCTCCGAGCTCACAAGCATGAGGGAGCGGCTGCGGGCACTCTGGCATGAGATGACAGAAGAACGGAGGAGGAAGGAAGAAGCTGCAGTAGAGCAGAAGGCGGCGCAAGAGGTAGAAGCTGTGGTGGAAGCCGTAGTTGCGGCCGCGAAACGCGAAGCCGGGGTGGAAGACCCAACAGGACAAGAGGCAAAAACCGCTCCGGGGGCAGAGGCGGCAGATGCAAGGGAGGCGGCGACCGTGGCAAAACAAGCAGCAGGGGCACAGGCAACAAAGCAGCAGGAAGAGGCACAAGGGGAAAGCGGGGGTCAAGCCCACGACGTATCCGCCAAGGCGGCAGCGGCCAGAAGAGGAGCGCGGAAGAACACCCCACAACTGACTCTGTCTCCGGCTCTGCTCGACAGAAGAGCCAAGCTCCAGCGTGCAGCCAGGAGAGCTACAGCAGCCGCGACTCCCCAGGAGCAGGCGGTCCCAGTTCACGCGGCATCAGTCGGCTGAGAGGCCGAGCCACAAAAAGACTCCGCTACGAAGAAACAGACGCCGTCAGCAGAGACTACACCAACATCCCATCGCAAGGAAAAAGGGAAGCGGACCATTGAGGACAGCTCCACGACCATCACCCCCGCCAAATGCAGTAAACAAGCCCGTCCCACCCCGGGAATGGGTCAGGCTGTTGACCCGGAGCAGCTCGCACAAGTCCAGCGGAGCGTCGCCCAAGCAATGGAGCTGCTCCTTGCAGAATCCCGCAATGTACCACTGCCGGCTGGATCGGTCCCGGCTCAACTTCAACCCCTCATGGGGAGCGCAGGCGCTACACCACAACACAAGCAGGTGATTGAAGAAGGTGCCACGGTGACGGCGGTGACGCAGAAGGCAGGTGGAGTAGTGATTTCCAAACTCAGCGAGTCACCATCACCTGACGAGGACCAGCCAATCATGAAGGGACGGGGCCTGCTGCGTCTCCCCGAGGTAGCATCAGAACAGAAGGCAGAACCAGAGGCAGGTGAGGTCCGTGGAGCACGAGGTCGACGGCATGGAGCAGTGCCCGAAACAACGCTGCGAAGCCAATGGGATGAAGGGGAACTCCGCGCGGTGGGGATTATACGCATATTTCACGCCCCGCACAGCTAGGACAGGGAGCCCCCCGTCTATGACGAGAAAAACCACCGGCGTCTGCAGACGATGAAGGTGGAACAAGACGCGAGGCAGGCCCAGGGGCTGCCGGCGCTGGAAAAGGAGAAGAAGAAGAAGAAGGGAGAAGCCTCCGCGGGAAAGGTGGTGAAGGAGAAGCCCGCCGAGACGCATGACTAGAGGATCTGGCAAGCCGCGCACATCCTGCTCCGCGCCACAACCAAGGAACAGCAGAAGGAGGAGGCGGAGAAGGTGTACAAGGACCTGGGGACGCAGATGGGGGTAGAATATGACAGGAGGAAGAAGGAGGATCTCGCCCATACCTGCAAACAGTACGCGTGGGAAGGTGGCCGTCTGTGGCGGACTAAGCCACAGGTCCTCTCGGTGCCCCCACCCACCTTGCACAAGCGGTGGTGTCACACACAATCTTGCCGCAGCTCCGCGGAAGAAGCAATCGGCGGAACAGGAGTCAGGGAGGCAAAGGATCCGCGCATGGTATGCTGACTCCCGCGGATGCGGTTGAGCGAGGGGTAGGCGCGGATCCGAGAAAGCAGGAGGTAGGGCACCGGTGGAAGGGTCGCCGCAGACAAATATTCGTTTGCACCGGTTCCTCTTGGCCATAGTATTGGTGGCTAGGCGGGAAGCAGTGAAGGGAAATGCCGCGGTGCGAAGGAAACAGGGACAAGCCGAAGCATGATCCGCGGCCACTGACGAAGCGCAGGCCAAACTGCAGAGGAATTAAATAATCAGAGGAGAAACGACCAATCAACACAAGCGACTAAGCATCAATTACGGAGGAACCTTGGGAGACGCACCGCAGAAGACAAAGATTCAAGGAAAAACACGAAGAACCGCGTGTACAACCCGCGGTTGAAGAAAGTGACCAGTAGAGTAAACAGCGTAAGGGACGAGACCCGCGGTGCGTCGCCGCACCGCGTGGAGTCCGAGAAGGAGTAGGAGGATGTGAGAGGGATGAGACCGTCGGCGTGTAGACACGTTGCGCGGAGTCCCGAGTAGAAAAGGGGCCTCACTAGCAGTAGAAAGATAGCAACTCAGACTTGCTTGTCTTCGGGAGTATTCCATGTACTCCGCCCTCAGCCTTATCAAAGACATTGACCTACTCACATTTTGGTGTTCCGCCCATTGCCCTCTTACCTTCAGTAGACTCTTGGAGTCCAGTCCGCAGACTATGGGAGTAGGCGCGTAAAGAACCAAAAGTCCGATTGAGGTGGACTGCCGGCGGTGTCCTTTGCTTACACACGTCCGCGGAACTGGGTTCCACGGAGAGGAGTCGAATCTACGAGGTGGTGGACTCCCGTGTGGGAAGAAGTGGAACGCGGAGCGTCATTCATCGGTGAGGTACCTACGCAGGTGTGAAAAGGTGATCCGCAACATAGCTAATAGTTGGGATCTTCCTTTGTGGGTTGTTGCATTTCAGTAGTCCGCGGGGAGATACTCATCATAGGGTGCAGCTGCAGTATTCCATGACTTGTGGTCCGCGGAGTGACCTCTAGATTAAGGGTGATAGCCGCACCTTGCTGAGCACCTCTAGTCAACTCATAGTAGTAGAAAGAGTAATCCGCGGGGTTCCGCGGAGAGTTCCCATCTGCGGAAAGATCAAGGGAGTGACAAAATTGGGGGTATCAGTGTCATGGTGCGGTGAGCGTGGAAGGTTCTTTGCTCTCTGTCAGCAGCACTGCACGTGCCTTTCAGATCAGTCGTTCATGTTGGCGGCTAGCTTCGTGCATCAGGACACAAGGCACCGGCAGTAGCTGTCATCAGCGCAGAGCTTCCTGCCACGATGGGATGTGACCTGCGCGGGAAGCCGGGATTCCTCACCTGTGTTGTCCCGCGCACCAGTCAGCTCCTCGCCGGGCTCTGATCCGCTCGCCCAACACCGACGAGTTACCGAGTGGTTGGAGGAGCTGCACTGGCGCCGCATTATGGATGCGCTCGCCGAATACGCGGAGGTGGAGAGTGTCCACAATTTCGACAGCCATGGATCGGCCCAGCATCAACAGGGCCAGGGGGGCCAGCCAATTGTGCCACTTGAGGCGCAGTGGTTCTCCGATGCACCACCTTCCCTGCAGGAATCCTCCGGTGGTGGAGAGCTCGAGGTCTACCGCGGACTGGTGTATCGGCGTCGGGGTGGACAGCAACAGCAGGACCCTGGCGGAACAGAGGTGCAGCACGTGCCCCCGCCAGCACACCCGCAACCCTTACCGCTGAGCCCCGATCATTCAGGGATTCCCGAAACACTAGCACCAGACGAGCAATGGATGTCGGCGCAGCAGCCAAGGATGGGACTCCTGAATCCCGCCCTTGGGATGCCTCAGGGCACAAACCCGCCGCGGCAGCCGGCCGGGACAACCACGGGCGCTCTGACCGTGGAACCACCTCGGCCAGAAGTACAGCCGCAGCAGATGGTTGTATCCGCACAACCCACAGGAGGCACGCAGATGGGGATGCCTATGCCAGTGCAGGCATCGGGAGTTGCGCAGCCACCGATGAACCAACTCACTATGGGTCAGACTCTCCCGACCATGNGGACACAAACCCGCCGCGGCAGCCGGCCGGGACAACCACGGGCGCTCTGACCGCGGAACCACCTGGGCCAGAACTACAGCCGCAGCAGATGGTTGTATCCGCACAACCCACAGGAGGCACGCAGATGGGGATGCCTATGCCAGTGCAGGCATCGGGAGTTGCGCAGCCACCGATGAACCAACTCACTATGGGTCAGACTCTCCCGACCATGGGAACAACCGCGGGAGCGGTCGTGCAGCTCCAAGCAATCGAAGTGGTCCAGCCACCGAGTTATCCGCAACAGCAGCAGACGGGGGGTGGACAGGCGAATACGACGCAACAGCTCCCCGCATCACAACCAAGTCTGATCACTATGCCAACTGGAGCACCCTCGCAGCCACCTACGACAGGTACACCACCACAGCAGCAGATGATGATGGGCACCGTGCAGGCGGCGGCCATGTCGCATCCGCCCACAGCGGGATCACGGCAGCCGGCGCATGTGCCACTGCAGCCCACGATGCAACTGGGAACGATGGCTGGGCCCTCCGCAGTC
>SZWC01000270.1:137611-170641 GCA_023375785.1 Penium margaritaceum | reverse complement strand
CGCCTCCAGGCTGTGGGTATCTCTCTTGCCTGCACCACTCCGCCCCATGGCATTCAGAACACCCGACGCGTTGTGGCGGAAATGCCACCTGCATTAACTACAGAAGAAATAGAATGGGGATGGGCACCTCAACCTTTGGAACCACCCCGACGTGACGACCTCCACTACGAAGTGGCCTGTTGTGTGGTCTGGATCTATGGCTGCAAGTTTCTGGCCATCCTTGACACCGGGGCAACCCACACTACTGTGGCCTTCCGCGTTCTCTGTCTCATAGGATGGGCAGACCGCGTCATCCCAACAAGGCGGCTGTTCAGTAACTCTGCGGGAGGGCTCGATTACGGGGATGGTGAAGTCCAAGGCTTGCCCTTGCAGGTGGGCACCCTGCATGAACCAGTGGATGTCCAAGTCACCCAGGCGCGGACCTACAATGTTCTCCTGGGCATGGACTACCTCCTTCCACGACGTGGCAACCTCCTGTTTTCCTTGGGTGTCATGCAGCTTACATACGCCACGGCCACGAAAGCTTACGCCCTCATCATTGTGGGTGACCGTGTCACAGTGCCAGTAGCCAAGGCCCCAGCCTTCTCACTCACTGATGCGGCATAGGAAGATGCTATCGCACGTTCCCGGAGCAACCTGACACCGGTGGATGATATCTTGCATGCGGAACAGCTCCCTGTTGAGGAGTGGCGTGAGCTTTCCGCGGAACATGCGGAAGCAGGGATGCGTGCCACCCTTCTGGGGTTGTGGCAGCGAGGCGAGCATGCATTCGGACCAGGCCTTCCCCTGGATGAGGATGATGACTTCTACCCCATACGTGAGCAACTGCCATGTCCGCCGCCGCGGTGGGACCATATCCTTCACCCTCGTCTCTCACCATCCCAGAAGCAGGACTTCCGGGACTTGCTGGATTCTTTTGCTGATATCTTCGCTGGTTCTGCAACAGACCTTGGGGCGGTCAACGCCTCCCATGTCATCAACACCGGATCAGCTCCCGCGGTGAAACAGAAGGTCCGCCGAATCCTTCCTGACCAAGAGCAGATAATCAATGACGGTCTCTCAAAGTTGAAAGCGCAAGGCGTGATCGTGCCGATCGTCAGTCCCTGGCGCGCTAACTTGGTCATCGTTGGAAAGCCAGACGGCTCCAAACGCTTTTGTGTCGACTTCCGCGACCTCAATTGTGTCACAGAGGAAGACGCCTACCCCATGCCGCTGATCGTCGACATCCAGGAGCGTCAACAGGGGCGCGGATGGTTTGCAAAACTCGACGTCAAAGCAGCCTTCCACGCCGTTCCCATGCACCCGGACTCCATTATCAAAACAGCCTTTGTCACCCCTGAAGGCCTCTACGCCTTCACCCGCATGCCATTTGGTCTCCGTAATGCCAGTGCCACGTTCCAGCGTGTCATGGACTCCACCCTCTGCGGCATTCCCAACGTGAGCTGCTACATCGATGATATCATGGTTGCCGCTCACAGCTTTGAGGACCTCTTCTCCTCCCTCTCCGCTGTCTTCACTGCGCTCCGCGCTGTAAACCTTAAACTCAAGGCTGCCAAGTGTTCCATTGGTGCTGCGGAGATGGAAATCTTGGGCTTTGTCATGAGTGCTGACGGCATTAAAACCGACCCTGCGAAGATTGCCGCCGTTCAGGAATGGTGACAACCCACTACTGAGGGACAGGTCAAAATCTTCCTAGGCTTCGTCTCCTTCTACCGCAAGTTTGTCCGCGACCACGCACGCATCATCCGCCCGCTTCAGCAGTTGACTCATCAGGACATCCCGTTTGAGTGGAGTCCGGAGTGTGCGGCTGCTTGGGCGGAAATCAAACACCGCCTGGTTAAGGCACCCATGTTGGAGTTCCCTGAATTCAACCTTCCCTTCGCTATCACGACTGACTGGTCGCGGGACGGCCTTGGTGCTCTACTGTCACAGTCGGTCCAGGAACCCGTTCAGCGGGTGATTGCATATGCAAGCCGCGCCCTCACTGATGGTGAGCGGAACTATCCACCAGTGAAAGATGAGTGCTTGGCTATGTTGTGGGCCCTCCAACACTTCCGCGACTACATCAAGAATGGCAAGCCTCTCACGGTCTTGACGGATCACCAGGCGTTGCAGTGGCTGCTCACGACGGAAAATCACGAGGGTATATTGGCCAAGTGGGCTCTCCTCCTGCAAGGCTACAACATGAAGATCAAGTATCAGCCCGCGCTTGCTAACCGCAACGCGGATGTCCTTAGCCGCCTTCCACGCACGGATTGGCCACATCCCACGGACCCCCAGGACAACCTACAAGAGTCTCTCCGCGCAGACGCCTCCCCACCCGCGGATGCTGAGCCCCATTACGAGGGTGTTTCTCGTGAGTTCACAGAGGAAGAATCCGCGGTCGCATACCAACTTCTGTCCGAACTCGAGCCTGCTGAATGGCTGGGCACCGCGGAGATCCTCCCTGCTCTCGCCGATACCGGTCTTCAGCTTGCCCGCCGCTTCAACCCTGACATCCGCGGCTGGACATTGGAGGACGTCGCAGCACACATTCCCTCTCAGCCGTCGTCTCGCCGGACTCCCGCAACCGCACCAGTGGCCATCGCTTCTTCCTCAACGACCCCTCCATTCACTGCCTCCCCTCTTCTTGACATGCGGCATCCCCTCTCCTTGGTCGATTTCCTTCTCCATTCCCCCACATCTGCGGAACGACTCCAGGCGCTCTTTTCATCCTACAACCCTTCCCTCTTCCCCGTCGGCATCCGCCTCTCTTGCACCCTCACCCGTGATACAGGGGTCTGCATGGTGGCCCATGCAATTGTCACAACACATTCCCGCATCCGGGAGGAGGCTTGCCAAGCATCATGCACGTGGACCCCCACACCGCTGACCAACGCTCCACCACCGCCAACCGACATCCACGTGGCATGGTGTTACGTCTTGGTGTGTGGCCGTAAGTTTGTGGCCATCGTGGACACCGGCGCCACCCATACTACAATCGCGCTGCGGATGGCCCGCACCCTGTGTCTTGATCACCTCATCGTTCCCACTCGACTCCGCTTCTCCATCTCCACCGGAGCCATCGATGCACCCATTGGACAGATCGAGGCCCTGCCTATCCAGGTAGCCAATGTGCACGCACCACATACCGTGCAGGTATGTGCCATCCGCACACATGACATGCTCCTGGCAGCCGACTGGCTCGCGCCGCGCCAGGCAGATACATTGCTCGGAGCGTGCATTCTCAGTCTCATTTCTGCAGACGGCATTGGATCGTTCACCCCGCTCTTCACTTCGGCTCGACCACTCTTCGTCCTTCCCCCTATGGTCATCACGCCGCCCGCTTCTGGCACCCAGTTCACCCGTCGTGTTACACGCAATTCCAACAACACCCGCGGAACAGCATCCACCATGGCTCGCCCTTCTGGCACGGGGTCCGCGCCCTC
This sequence comes from Penium margaritaceum, assembly GCA_023375785.1. Classification (NCBI taxonomy): domain Eukaryota; kingdom Viridiplantae; phylum Streptophyta; class Zygnematophyceae; order Desmidiales; family Peniaceae; genus Penium; species Penium margaritaceum. The sequence continues at coordinate 167,213 of SZWC01000270.1, read as the reverse complement.
GAACGGGGGGGGGGGTGAGCGTGCCACGAGACGCACCTTTCGACGACAACCGACGGGCCGTGTTACAATGAGTGCAAGACGATCCGCGTCACCAGCGGTAGCGGCATCGAGTGCAACCCCAAGAGTACCTCCAGCACAAGGTCCTTCCGCGGCAGGAATAGCATCACCTGGAGCCCCTCCGGGCCCGACTCCTGCGGCAACAGCAGGAGGGGCGACGTCTGAGGCCTCGCCGACACCAGGCCCTCCCGCGGCACCAGAAGCCTTGGCGGCACTCGAAGCAGCAACACTATCCGGACTTCCAGCAACAGGCCACTCCGCGGCACCAAATGAGTCAGCATCTCCTGGGGCACCCCCGGCACCAATCCTCACCGCAGCAATGGCAGCATCGCCTAGTACGCCTCTGCCATCTGGTCTGACTGCATCCCCGGTGGTGATGACAGTTGCGGGAGTACTGCCACCGTCCGGCCCATCTGCACCAACCGCGCATTCCTCCTCTCCACCGGCCTCACATGGAACTCTACGCCCCTTACTCAGCGCCGGCACAATCATGGAGGGCGCACGGACACGTCTGGAGGAAAGCTCTGGGGACAGTGGAGATCATCCTAAGACTGATTACCTGCTGGACGTGGTGAGCAGCGTGATCATCCACCTACTCGACAAACTCCCGAAGGCAGTCCGCGCAAACCTGGGGGACTCCTTCTTCAACCCCGCATGGCAGGTGGCGCTGAAGGGCACGGCCAAGACTGCCCTCGCTTTAGAGTCGCAGGCACGACAGGTACAGTTGCTGGAAACGGCGGGGGCCGAGCGTCTCCTCTTGGTGCTCCGCGACCTCCTCAACCTTCGTCCAACGCAGGCCATGGCGGGTGTGGCAACGCTCCTGGACACGGTACATCCTGACCGCAATGTGGATGCCGCCCGCGAATGGTGGCTCCTGGTCCGCCGTGACCAAACCGCGGATCCCACACGCCGCTATGTGCATCTACTTCAGGAGCGTGCCCGGGCACTCACGATATACCACGCCGCCCGCATGCCGGTAGGAACAATGGAAGCACCGGACCGCAAGGCAACAGCGGAACTCTGGAGTTGGGGCTACCTATTTGGGCTTACCTCTCGCAGGTGGGGACTACAGTACACAACAGCAGAGCTGGCAGCCTTCTCCGCGGCAGAGCAGCAGCATGAGCATTGGTTCACCGCCATCGCCAACGCCTGGCGGCTGACTCAAGACAATGCCACGCGCCAGCGCGCTGTGACGGAGGTAGCGGAAGGGTTATGGAAATCCCTTAAGGGAACTCGCACAGCAATAACAGAAGAGGCACTACGTCACTGGGCCCGTGAAGTAGTCAACGTGTGCCGCAAGGAAAAGAACCGCACCCACAGTGAAACCGAAGAGGCGCAAGAGTATCTCCGCGACTCCTTGGAGCTCACAAGCATGAGGGAGCGACTGCGGGTACTTTGGCAGAAGATGGCGGAAGAACAGAGGCGGAAGGAATAAGCTGCAGCGGAACAGAAGGCAGCGCAGGAGGTGGAAGCTGTGATAGAAGCAGTAGTTGCAGCCGCGGAACACGACGTAGGAGTGGATATAACAGGACAAGAGGCGAAAACCGCCCCGGAGGAAGAAGCAGCAGGCGTAGGAGAGGCGGTAACCGCGGCACAACAAGCAGCAGAGGCACAGACATCAGAGCGGCAGGAGGCACAAGGGGAAAGCAGGAATCAAGATCAAGACGTGCTCGCTAAAGCGGCGGCGGCCAGAGGAGGAGCGCGGAAGAACACCCCAAAATTGACTCTGTCCCCGGCTCTACTCGACAGAAGAGCCAAACTCCAGCGTGCCGCCAGAAGAGCTACAACATTCGCGGCTTCCCCGGGGCAGGCGGTCCCAGCTCACGCGGCGCCAATCAGCCGGGAGGCTGAGCCGCAAAAGGATTCCGCCGCAAAGAAACAGACACCGTCCGTGGAGACCACACCAACATCGCACCGCAAGGAAAAAGGGAAGCGGGCCATTGAGGACAGCTCCACAACCATCACCCCCGCCAAGCGCAGTAAACAAACCTGCCCCACCCCAGGAATGGGTCAGCCCGTCGACTTGGAACATCTCGCGTAGGTTCAGCGGAGTGTCGCTCAGGCAATGGAGCTGCTCCTGGAAGTGTCCCGCAACGTACCATTGCCGGCTGGATCAGTCCCGGCGCAACTTCAACCCCTCCTGGGGGGCGCGGGTGCCACACCACAACACAAGCAGGGGATTGAAGAGGATGCCGCGGTGACAACGGTGAAGCGGAAGGCAGGAGGGGTAGTGATCTCCGAACTCAGCGAGTCACCATCACCTGATGAAGATCAACCCATCATGAAGGGACGAGGCCTGCTGCGACTCCCCGAGGCAGCCTCAGAACAGAAGGCAGAACCAGAGGCAGGAGAGGCCCGCGGAGCACGAGGCCGGCGGTTTGGAGTGCTGCCAGAAACAACGCTGCGAAGCCAGTGGGATGAAGGGGAACTCCGCGCGGTAGGGATCCTGCGCATCTTCCCCGCCCCGGACAGCAGGGACAGGGAGCCCCCCGTCTATGACGAGAAAAACCAACGGCGTCTGCAGACGATGAAGGAAGAACAAGACGCGAGGCGGGCCAAGGGGCTGCCAGCGTTGGAAAAGGAAAAGAAGAAGAAGAAGGGAGAAGCCTCCGTGCGAAAGGTGGTGAAGGAGAAGCCCGCCGAGACGCAGGACTGGAGAATCTGGCAAGCCGCGCACATCCTACTCCGCGCCACAACCAGGGAACAACAGAAGGAGGAGGCGGACAAGGTGTATAAGGACCTGGGGGTGCGGATGGGGGTGGAATATGACAGGAGGAAGAAAGACGATCTCGCCCATACCTGCGAACACTATGCGTGGGAAGGTGGCCGTCTGTGGCGGACCAAGCCACAGGTCCTCTGGGTGCCCCCACCCACCTTGCAACGCGCGGTGGTCGAGGCATACCATCAATACCACCACACTGGTGTCCAGGCACTCAAGGAGCGTCTCACCCCCATCCTGCACATACCAAACCTCTTGGCAATGGTGAAAGAAGTGGTGGAACACTATGCCCCATGTGAACGCCACGGCAAAATAACGCCGCGGGACATGCCGCTCTTCCTACCTTCCCCTATCGGCGAGCCGTTAGACCGCATCATCATCGACTTCCACGGACCTCGCCCTCGCCACGCCCAAGGAGAGCGGTACTGGATCGCAGCGGTTGATCATTTCACCAAGTACATATGGGTCCGGGCTGTTCCCGACAAATCCTCGGAGCGCGCGGCACGCTTCATCAGGGAAGAGGTGTTCTACAAGTTTGGAGGATGTCGCGTGGTGCATAGTGAGAACGGCACTGAATTTGCAGGACCGTTCCGTGAAGAGCTCGCGGAATGGGGAGTGCAGCATGTGCATTCTGGACGGTACCGACCCCAATCCCAGGGCCAGGTCAAGCGGCTACACGAGATCTTGGAGCGAGCAGTGGCCACCGCGGAGGCCACAGACTAGGGGGAGACCCTAAAGAAGACTGGTCACTTCATCAACATCACCCCTAGCCGCGCCACCACATTTTCGCCCGACGCCCTTCTCTTCGGGCAGCCTCCGCGCGCGGCACTTGGCATGCCGCAGCCTCCACTACTGCTGCCACTGGACCCCGAGCAGCAGCAAGAAGGAGGCTCAGAGAAGGAGCGAGAACTGGCAAGGGACAAAGAAGTGCAGGAGTGGTACCGATTGCGATGCCAGAAAACCGCCGCGGTGAGGACAGAGGCACGTCTCAGAGCATCGGTTTCAGCTTGGCGCGGATGTGATGTTGCCAACCGACGCCTTAACCATGGGGCGATTAAGGAAGGGAACCTGGTCTACCTCCGCCCCTTCCCCGGTGCAGGGCGTGAACCAGAAGAGGCGCGGCAGGTGTAAGAAGCAATGGTGGCACTTGCTTCGCGGATGGGAATAAAGTAGTGGTGGTAGTGGGTGTGAATGCATAGGGGCCGCGGTGCGGCGGGGAAGGGTGTAGCGGACTATATAATGGGCTTAGTTCCATCGGTTTGGAATGTGTGATTCGGACTTGGGATTCGGGCTTGTGGACTTGTGTTCAGTTGACATGAGTTAATCAAGCTTATTGCCTCTAAACCTTGCCTCACTCTCTCCTTCATCTCAGCACTCTGTCACCATGGAATCCGCAAGTGAATCTGAGGACTCCGAAGATGACAAGAGGTGTTCCGCGGGACCACTCACAAGAGTGGCCTGGCACAAGTGAAGAGCGCGGAGAGTGCCCAAGTGACCGCGGAAGTGAATGGGTGGCCCTTGGACAACTCTCAAGAGAGCGGAAGGAAGCGTATTGGGCCTCCGGAGCGTGATTTCTGTGTCTATGTCTTGGTTCCGTGGATTTGCCATGTTCTATGCTTTAGCGGAGTGATGGAATCCGCAATAAGGGTGTTGCCAAAGTGACTAGGGGGTGGGACTGCGGAATGGGCCTGTTTTATGGGTGTAGAGGGTGCCAAATCCGCGGAAAGGGGACTGCAAAAGTGGGCCATGTGTGTATCCGCGGAATTGCCATGTTAGAGACACCAGGGGGAAGCCAAATCCGCGGAAGAGGGGCTGCCAAAGTGGGCCATGTGTGTACCCGCGGAATTGCCATGTCAGAGACATTATGGGGAAGCCAAATCCGTGGAATAGGGGTCTTCCAGGAGGGGGTGATGGAGTTCCGCGGAATTGCCATGTCAGAGGGGTGAGGTGATGGGAGGAAAGACCACGTGTGAGTGATCAAAGGTGCCAATGTGTCAGGGGGAATGTGGAATGAAGTCTTATGGGGTGCGAAAAGAGGAGATTTGCGGAGGACAACATGGAAGGCGTGGAAGTGAAGTGACATCGCGGAACTACGACGAGCGCGGAAAAAAAAGGGGTAACACACCGGTTTTTTACCTTGCTTATACCTGCAAGGTCATGCATATTAGATGTCCGCTGTGATTGGACACTCTGACCGTGGCTGACTCGTGTTACGATTCGTAGAAGTTAAAGTCACTTGGTAAACTTTGTGGTCATGGTTAGTGGCACATGACAAATTTGTCAAGGCATTGCGCACAATAGCCATACCGAGACACCAGTATTCTACCTTGTTTATACCTGCAAGATCATGCCTAGTACATCTGCACTGTGATTGGACACTCTGACCGTCGCTGACTCGTGTTATGATTCATGCTTGGTAAACTTTGTGTTCATGGTCAGTGGTGTCAGAATAATCTTCAAGAACCACACGGCGCATCTGGACTCTCCCTCCTACCCCTTCTTGTTTCCGCATTGCCCCTGCCACCTCCGAAGCTGGAACTGGAAATGACTCGTCTGCCCACGTCTCGCACGAGCTCATCTCCGGCCATCGACCAAATGGCTTGGGCGATAAAACCGACCAAGCCTCTTCCGAAGCAGCACCCGGCCACCAAACCAGCCCACGTGCTCCACCAACGGACGTCGCGCGCTGACCATCCGCCGAACGGTCAACCCACAACCAACCATCTCCAACGAAGAGCGCGCCTTGGTCCCAGCTACGCGACAGGTCCCTCTGTCGTGCGTCGGACCTCCCCAGCTCGGAAGTCCCATAGACCGCAGCCCTTCCACAAGAAGGTCTGCACAACTAAGAACGTGAAGAGTCACAACGCGACTCTGCATACAACAGAAGCGACCATAGCAGCGTGGTGGTTGCAGCTACATGCATCACACCGCCCACCTTAGCAGGCGTACACGCCTTCGCTTAGTCAGACAAGCCGCTAGGCCTAGGCGCAAACACTATTACAGGTAGTTTGATTCCTCTTGTACTTCGCTTCCTTCATTCAGTCAATCATCATTTCTTTCTCTCGTTCGCTTCCGTTCCATTTTGACTTGCCGCCCACGTTGCTTCCGCTCCGTGTCTCGCTTCACTCCAAATGCCTGACATGGTATCGAGCCTTCACGATTCTACATCCTGTTTCACCCACCCACCCACCCTTCAGCGCTTCAAGCTTTGTTCCGTGTGCCCCTTCCCTCGCTTGCGGGCGGCTGTCCGCATGACGACATTGCCTCTGCTCTGATAGCCTCCGTCCGGCTTCCGGCCTCACCTCCATCTCCTTCCGGGCTGCCTTCTGAAGAGCCATGGCTCTCTTCTTGGAAGGCCATTTCCACTGGCTCCAGGACTTCTACGCGGGCCGTGACGTCGGCCCTCCTCCTCCACCCAACTACAGCTCACCTTCCATCCTCGACTACCTTCCCTTCTCCAACGTCCCAGCAGCACCTCCGACCCCAACGACGCCTCCAACTCCTCCTCCAGCTCCCCCGGCACCTCAAGCTCCATTGACGGCTCCAACTCCTCCTACAGCTCCTCCAGATTTCCAGCTCCACCGACGCCTCCAACTCCTCCTCCAGCTCCTTCGGCACCTCCAGCTCCACCGACGCCTCCACCTTCTCCTCCAGCTCCTCCAGCACCTCCAGCTCCACCGACGCCTCCACCTTCTCCTCCAGCTCCTCCAGCACCTCCAGCTCCACCGACGCCTCCAACTCCTCCTCCAGCTCCTCCCGGACCTCCAGCTCCACGTGCACCTCTTCCTCACTGCCCTGTTCCCCCGGGCTTCTTACCTCATTCGCTACACGTTCCACCTTTTCTGTCTCCACCTAACTTCTTCAACGCCTCGCCAACCTCTGCCCTGACACCGGAAACTACTCCTACTTTCGCCTCATGTGCCTCTCCACATGACTTCTCCCCTCCTACCCTCTTACCATCACCGCCTCTAGCTCCCAACTCCATCCCTGCCCCAGCAGCCATGTCTCCTTCATCTTCTACTGGCTCCAATCCCATCGGCAACATTCTCATCCCTGCAGCACTCAACAGTTCTCTGCCCCAATCTACACTCCTCTCATTCACCTTCACTTCCACATCCCTTGATCTCTTCCTTCTTCCTGCTACCCTCAAAACTCCCTGCTCTGACAGCACCTCTCCCAAAGCCGTGCCGCGCATCCTTCTTGCTCCCACCAGCAGTCTTCTCCATCTCTCTGTCCATCCTCCTGCCGTCCAACCCAGCACTCCAGGCTCCTTCCACATCCTTGCCCTTCCTCCATGGACCCGAGGATTCACTCTTCCCATCTCTCTCCTTTTTGCAGGCTTCCTGTTCCTCTTCGCCTCTGTCCAACTGCACCTCCTTCCTCTGCCTCTCTTTTCCAGTCTGTCCTGTCCGTGCCTTGTCGCAGTACGGGCGACTGTCAAGCATCTACTCATGCCTCCAAGTCGCTGTCCTCCCAAGGCATCTGTGGCGGATGTCCCCTGTTCCCTTGTGGGCGGCCAACAACAACAGCAGCATCATCTTCTCTGGGACATCACCTTCTCGCCGTATGGTCTTGCCGGGGGCTGTCAGAATAATCTTCAAGAACCACACGGCGCACCCGGACTCTCCCTCCTACCCCTTCTTGTTACCGCATTGCCCCTGCCACCTCCGAAGCTGGAACTGAAATTCACTCGTCTGCCCACGTCTCGCATGAGCTCATCTCCGGCCATCCACCAAATGACTTGGGCGGTAAAACCGACCAAGCCTCTTTCGAAGCAGCAGCCGGCCACCGAACCAGCCCACGTGCTCCACCAACGGACGTCGCGCGCTGACCATCTGCCAAACGGTCAACCCACGACCAACCATCTCCAACGAAGAGCGCGCCTCGGTCCCAGCTACGCGACAGGTCCCTCTGTCGTGCGTCGGACCTCCCCAGCTCGGAAGTCCCATGGACCGCAGCCCTTCCACAAGAAGGGCTGCACAACTAAGAACGTGCAGAGTCGCAACGTGACTGCGCATACAACTGAAGCAACCACAGCAGCGCGGTGGTTGCAGCTACATGCATCACACCGCCCACCTTAGCAGGCGTACATGCCTTAGGTTAGTCAGACAAGCCACTAGGCCTAGGGACACACACTATTAAAGGTAGTCTGATGCCTCTTGTACTTCGCTTACATCATTCAGTCAATCATCATTTCTTTCTCTCGTTCGCTTCCATTCCATTTTGACTTGCCATCTCCCACGTTGCTTCCGCTCCGTGTCTCGCTTCACTCCAAATTCCTGACAAGTGGCAAATGCCACCTTTGTCAAGGCATTGCGCACAAAAGCCACACTGAGCCACCAGTATTCTACCTTGTTTATACCTGCAAGGTCATGCTTACTACATCTGCACTGTGATTGTACACTCGGACTGTGGCTGACTCGTGTTATGATCAATATTAGGAAAAGTCACTTGGATACATTTGTGGACATAGTCAGTGGCACATGCCAACCGTGTCAAGGAATTGCACACAATAGCCACACTGAGCCACCAGTATTCGACCTTCTTTATACCTGTAAAGGTCATGCCCAGTATATCTGTACTGTGATTAGACACTCTGACCGTGGCTGACTCGTGTTATAATTCATAACCGTTTAAGGTACTTGGTAAACTTTGTGGTCATGGTCAGTGGCACATGCCAACTTTGTCAAGGCATTGCGCACAATAGTTACACCGAGCAAACAGTATTATACCTTGTTTATATCTGCAAGGTTAGGCCTATTATATCTCCACTGTGATTGGACACTCTGACCGTGGCTGACTTGTGTTACGATTCGTAGAAGTTAAAGTCACTTGATAAACTTTGTGGTCATGGTCAGTGGCACATGCCAACTTTGTCAAGGCATTGCGCACAATAGCCACAGCCAGCCACTGGTATTCTACCTCATTTACACCTGCAAGATCATGCCTAGTACATCTGCACTTTGATTGGGCACTCTGACTGTGGCCGACTCGTGGTACGATTCGTAGGAGTTAAAGTCACTTGGTAAACTTTGTGGTCATGGTCAGTGGCACATGCCAACTTTATAAAGACATTGCGCAAAAAAGCCACACCGAGCCACCAGTATTGTACCTTGTTTCCACCTGTAAGATCATGTTTTGTAAATCTGTACTGTGATTGGACAATCTGACCGTGCCTGACTCGTGTTATAATCAATAGATGTGAAAGTCACTTGGATACACTTGTGGTCATGGTCAGTGGCACATGCCAACTTTGTCAAGGCATTGCGCACAATGGCCACACCAAGCCACCAGTATTCTACCTTGCTTATACATGTAAGGTCATGCCCAGTATATCTGCACTTTGATTGGACACTCTGACCGTGGCTGACTCGTGTTATAATTCATAGCCATTTGATGTACTTTGTAAACTTTGTGGTCATGGTCAGTGGCACATACCAACTGTGTCAAGGCATTGCGCACAATAGCCGTGCCAAGCCTCCGGTTTTTTACCCTGATTATACCTGCAAGGTCATGCATATTAGATGTGCACTGTGAGTGGGTACTCTGACCGTGGCTGACTCGTGTTTTGACTCGTATAAGTTAAAGTCACTTGGTAAACTTTGTGGTCATGGTCAGGGGCACAAGCAAACTTTGTCAAGGCATTGCGCACAATAGCCACACCGAGCCACCAGTCTTCTATCTTGTTTGTACCTGTTGGATCATGCCTAGTACATCTGCACTGTGATTGGACACTCTGACCATGGCTGACTCGTGTTATGCTCAATAGAAGTAAAAGTCACTTGGATACATTTGTGGTCATGGTCAGTGGCACATGCCAACTTTGTCAAGCCATTGCGCACAATAGCCGCACCGAGCCACCAGTATTCTACCGTGTTTGTATCTGCAAGGTCAGGCCTAGTATATTTGCACTGTGATTGGACACTCTGACCGTGGCTGACTCGTGTTATGATCAATAGAAGTTAAAGTCACTTGGATACATTTGTGTTCATGGTCAGTGGGACATGCCAAATTTGTCAAGGCATTGCACACCATAGTCACACCGAGCCACCAGTATTCTACCTTGTTTGTACCTGAAATATCATGCCTAGTACATTTGCACTATGATTGGACACTCTAACCGTGGCTTACTCTTGTTATGATCAATAGAAGTAGAAGTCACTTGGATATATTTGTGGTCATGGTCAGTGGCACATGCCAACTTTGTTAAGGCATTGCGTACAATAGCCACACCAAGCCACCAGTATCCTACCTTATCTATACCTACAAGGTCATGCCCTGTATTTCTGCACTGTTATTGGACACTCTGACCGTGGCTGACTCGTGTTATGATTCATAGCCGTTTAATGTACTTGGTAAACTTTGTGGTCATGGTCAGTGGCACATGCCAACTGTGTCAAGGCATTGCGCATAATAGCCGTGCCAAGCCACCGGTTTTTTACCCTGTTTATACCTGCTAGGTCATGCATATTAGATGTGCACTGTGATTGGGTACTCTGACCGTGGCTGACTCGTGTTATGTTTTGTAGAAGTTAAAGTCACTTGGTAGACTTTGTGGTCATGGTCAGAGGCACATGCAAACTTTGTCAAGGCATTGCGCACAATAGCCACACCGAGCCACCAGTATTCTACCCTGTTTGTACCTGCAAGATCATGCCTAGTACATCTGCACCGTGATTGGACACTCTAACTGTGGCTGACTCGTGTTATGATTTATAGCCATTTAGGGTACTAGGAAATATTTGTGGTCATGGTCAGTGGCACATGCCAACGTTTTCAAGGCATTGCGCACAATAGCCGTGCCAAGCCACCAGTATTCTACCTTGTTTGTACCTGCAAGATCATTCCTAGTACATCTGCACTGTGATTGGACACTCTGACTGTGGCTGACTCGTGTTATGATGAATAGAAGTAAAAGTCACTTGGATTCATTTGTGGACATGGTCAGTGGCACATGCCAACTTTGTCAAGACATTGCACACAATAGCCATACCAAGCCACTATTATTCTACCTTCTTTATACCTGTAAAGGTCATGCTTAGTATATCTGCACTGTGATTAGAAACTCTGACCGTGAGTGACTCGTGTTATGAAACATAGCCGTTTAAGGTACTTGGTAAACTTTGTGGTCATGGTCAGTGGCACATGCCAACTTTGTCAAGGCATTGCNGGCTATTGTGCGCAATGCCTTGACAAAGTTGGCATGTTCCACTGACCATGACCACAAAGTTTACCAAGTACCATAAACGGCTATGAATCATAGCAAGAGTCAGCCACGGACAGAGTGTCCAATCACAGCGTACATCTAATATGCATGACCTTGCAGGTATAAGCAAGGAAAAAAACCGGCGACTTGGCACGGCTATTGTGCGCAATGCCTTTACAAAGTTGGCATGTGCCACTGACCATGACCACAAAGTTTACCAAGTACCTTAAACGGCTATGAATCATAACACGAGTCAGCCAGGGTCAGAGTGTCCAATCACAGTGCACATATACTGGGCATGACCTTGCCGGTATAAATAACCATGCATGACCTTGCCGGTATAAATAACCACACCGGTATACTCGGTGTGGCTATTGTACGCAATACCTTGACAAAGTTGGCATGTGCCACTGGCCATGACCACAGATATATCCAAGTGACGTTTACGTCTATTGATCATAACACAGGCCAGCCACGGTCAAAGTGTCCAATCACAGTGCAGATGTACTAGGCATGATCTTTCAGGTACAAACAAGGTAGAATACTGGTGGCTTCGTGTGGCTATGGTGTGCAATGCCTTGACAAAGTTGGCATGTGCCACTGACCATGACAACAAACGTATCCAAGTGACCTTTACTTCGTTTGATCATAACAGGAGTCAGCCACGGTCAGAGTGCCCAATCAAAGTATAGATTTGCTAAGCATGATCTTGTAGATACAGACAAGGTACAATAGTGGAGGCTCGGTGTGGCTATTTTGCGCAATGCCCTGATAAAGTTGGCATCAGCCACTGCCCATGACCACAAAGTTTACCAAGTGACTTTAACTCCCACGAATCGTAACACGAGTCAGCCACGGTCTCAGTGTCCAGTCACAGTGCAGATGTACTAGGCATGAATCATAACACGAGTCAGACACGGTCTGAGTATTCTACCTTATTTATCCTTGCAAGGTCATGCCTAGTACATCTGCACTGTGATTGGACACTCTGACCGTGGCTGACTTGTGTTATGGTTTATAGCTGTTTAAGGTACTTGGTAAACTTTGTGGTCATGGTCAGTGGCACATGTCAACTTTGTCAATGCATTGCACACAATAGCCACACCGAGCCACCAGTATTCTACATTTTTTACACCTACAAGATCATGCCTAGCACATCTACACTGTGATTGGGCAATCTGACCGTGGCTGACTCGTGTTACGATCGTAGAAGTTAATGTCACTTGGTAAACTTTGTGGTCATGGTCAGTGGCACATGCCAACTTTATCAAGGCATTGCGCTCAATAGCCACAGTGAGCCACCATTATTGTACCTTGTTTGTACCTCCATGATCATGCCTAGTACATCTGCACTGTGATTGGACACCCTGACTGTGGCTGACTCTTGTTATGATCAATAGAAGTAAAAGTCACTTGGATATATTTGTGGTCATGGTCAGTGGCACATGCCAACTTTGTCAAGGCATTGCACACAATAGCCATACCGAGATACCAGTATTCTACCTTGTTCATACCTGCAAGGTCATGCCCAGTATATCTGCACTGTGATTAGACACCCTGACCGTGGCTGATTCGTGTTATGATCCATAGAAGTTAACGTAACTTGGATACATTTGTGGTCATGGTCGGTGGCACATGCCACCTTTGTCAAGGCACTCCGCACAATAGCCACACGGAGCCAACAGTATTATACCTTGTTGATACCTGCAAGGTCATGCCCAGTATATCTGCACTGTGATTAGACACCCTGACCGTGGCTGATTCGTGTTATGATCCATAGAAGTTAACGTAACTTGGATACATTTGTGGTCATGGTCGGTGGCACATGCCACCTTTGTCAAGGCACTCCGCACAATAGCCACACGGAGCCAACAGTATTATACCTTGTTGATACCTGCAAGGTCATGCCCAGTATATCTGCACTGTGATTAGACACCCTGACCGTGGCTGATTCGTGTTATGATCCATAGAAGTTAACGTAACTTGGATACATTTGTGGTCATGGTCAGTGGCACCTGCCAACGTTGTCAAGGCATTGCGGCAATAGCCACACCGAGCCACCAGTATTCTACATTGTTTGTACCTGCGAGATCATGCACAGTATATCTACACTGTGATTGGATACTCTGACTGTGGCAGACTTGTGTTTTGATTCGTAGACGTTAAAGTCACTTGGTAAACTTTGTGGTCATGGTCGGTGGCACATGCCACCTTTGTCAAGGCACTCCGCACAATAGCCACACAGGGCCACCAGTATTCTACCTTGTTTATACCTGCAAGGCCATGCCTGTTACATCGGCATTGTGATTGGACACTCTGACTGTGGCTGATTCGTGTTATGATCAATAGAAGTAAAGGTCACTTGGATACATTTGTGGTCATGGTCAATGGCACATGCCAACTTTGTCAAGGCATTGTGCACAATAGCCACACCGAGTTACCAGTATTCTACCTTGTTTATACCTGTAAGGTCATGCCCAGAATATCTACACTGTGATTGGACACTCTGATCGTGGCTGACTCGTGTTATGATTCATAGCCGTTTTAAGTCACTTGGTAAACTTTGTGGTCATGGTCAGTGGCACATGCCAACTTTCTTAAGGTATTACGCACAAAAGCCGTGCCAAGTCACCAGTTTTTTACCTTGTTTATACCTGCAAGGTCATGCATATTAGATGTACGCTGTGATTGGGCACTCTGACCGTGGCTGACTCGTGTTACGATTCGTAGAAGTTAAAGTCACTTGGTTAACTTTGTGGTCATGGTCAGTGGCACATGGCAACTCCATCAAGGTATTGCGCACAATAGCCACTCCGAGCCACCAGTATTCTACCTTATTTACACCCGAGAGATCATGCCTAGTACATCTGCACTGTGATTAGACACCCTGACCGTGGCTGATTCGTGTTATGATCAATAGAAGTTAACGTAACTTGGATACATTTGTGGTCATGGTCAGTGGCACATGCCAACTTTGTCAAGGCATTGCGCACAATAGCCACACGGAGCCAACAGTATTATACCTTGTTGATACCTGCAAGGTCATTCCCAGTATATCTGCACTGTGATTTGACACTCTGACCGTGGCTGACTCGTGTTATGATCCGTATTCGTTTAAGGTACTTGGTAAACTTTGTGGTCATGGTCAGTGGCACATGCTAACTTTGTCAGGGCATTGTGCACAATAACCGTGCCAAGTCACTGGTTTTTTTCCTTGTTTATACCTGCACGGTCATGCATATTATATGTACACTGTGATTGGACAATGTGACCATGGCTGACTCGTGTTATGATTCATAGCCGTTTAAGATACTTGGTAAACGTTGTGGTCATGGTCAGTGGCACATGCCAACTTTGTCAAGGCATTGCACACAATAGCCACCCCAAGCTACCAGTATTCTACCTTGTTTGTAATTGAAAGATCATGTTTATTACATCTGCACTCTGATTGGACACTCTGACAATGGCTGACTCGTGTTCTGATCAATAGAAGAAAAAGTCACTTGGATACATTTGTCGTCATGCTCAGTGGCACATGCAGTCTTTGTCAAGGCATTGCGCACAATAGACACTTCAAGCCACCAGTATACTACCCTGTTTGCACCTGCAAGATCATGCCTAGTACATCTGCACTGTGATTGGGCACTCTGACCGTAGCTGACTCGTGGTATGATCGATAGAAGTAAAAGTCACTTGGATACATTTGTGGTCATGGTCAGTGGCACATGCCAACTTCGTCAAGGAATTGCGCACAATAGCCACACCGAGCCACCAGTATTCTACCTTGTTTATACCTGCACGATCATTCCTATAACATCTGCACTATGATTGGACACTCTGACCGTGGCTGACTTGTGTTATGGTCAATAGAAGTAAAAGTCACTTGGATACATTTGTGGTCATGGTCAATGGCACATGCCAACTTTGTCAAGGCATTGCGCACAATAGCCACACCAAGCCACCAGTATTCTACCTTGTCTGTACCTGCAAGATCATGCCCAGTATATCTGCACTGTGGTTGGATACTCTGACTGTGGCTGACCCGTGTTTTGATTCGTAGAAGTTAAAGTCACTTGGTAAACTTTGTGATCATGGTCGGTGGCACATGCCACCTTTGTCAAGGCTCTGCGCACAATAGCCACACCGGGCCACAAGAATTCTACCTTGTTTATACCTGCAAGGCCATGCCTATTGCATCGGCATTGTGATTGGACACTCTGATTGTGGCTGACTCGTGTTATGATCAATAGAAGTAAAGGTCACTTGGATACATTTGTGGTCATGGTCAGTGGCACATGCCAACTTTGTCAAGGCATTGCGCACAATAGCCACACCGAGTTACCAGTATTCTACATTGTTTATACCTTTAAGGTCATGCCCAGTATATCTACACTGTGATTGGACACTCTGACCGTGCTGACTCGTGTTATGATTCATAGCCGGTTTAAGTCACTTGGTAAACTTTGTGGTCATGGTCAGTGGCAAATGCCAAACTTTTCAAGGTATTGCGCACAATAACCACAACGAGCCACCAGTATTCTACCTTGTTTATACGTGTAATGTCATGCCCAGTATATCTACACTGTGATTGGACACTCTGATCGTGGCTGACTCGTGTTATGATTCATAGCCGTTTAAGGTACTTGGTAAACTTTGTGGTCATGGTCAGTGGCACATGCCAACTTTGTTAAGGTATTACGCACAAAAGCCGTGCCAAGTCACCAGTTTTTTACCTTGTTTATACCTGCAACGTCATGCATATTAGATATACGCTGTGATTGGGCACTCTGACCGTGGCTGACTCGTGTCACGATTCGTAGAATTTGAAGTCACTTGGTTAACTTTGTGGTCATGGTCAGTGGCACGTGGCAACTCCGTCAAGGTATTGCGCACAATAGCCACACCGAACCACCAGTATTCTACCTTGTTTATACCTGCAAGATCATGTCTAGTACATCTGCACTGTGATTAGACACCCTGACCATGGCTGATTCGTGTTATGATTAATAGAAGTAAACGTCACTTGGATACAATTGAGGTCATGGTCAGTGGCACATGCCAACTTTGTCAAGGAATTGCGCACAATAGCCACACCGAGCCACCACTCTTCTACCTTGTGTATAGCTGCAAGATCATGCCTAGAACATCTGCACTATGATTGGACACTCTGACTGTGGCTGACTCGTGTTATGATCAATAGAAGTTAAAGTCACTTGGATACATTTGTGGTCATGGTCAGTGGCACCTGCCAACTTTGTCAAGGCATTGCGCACAATAGCCACACCGGGCCACCAGTATTCTACCTTGTTTATACCTGCAAGGCCATGCCTATTACACCGGCATTGTGATTGGACACTCTGACCGTGGCTGACTCGTGTTATGATCAATAGAAGTAAAAGTCACTTGCATACATTTGTGGTCATGGTCAGTGGCACCTGCCAACGTTGTCAAGGCATTGCGGCAATAGCCACACCGAGCCACCAGTATTCTACCTTATTTATACCTGAAAGATCATGCCTAGTACATCTGCACTGTGATTAGACACTCTGACCGTGGCTGACTCATGTTATGATTCATAGCCGTTTAAGGTACTTGGTAAACTTTGTGGTCAGGGTCAGTGGCACATGCCAACTTTGTTAAGGTATTACGCACAAAAGCCGTGCCAAGTCACCAGTTTTTTACCTTGTTTATACCTGCAAGGTCATGCATATTAGATGTACGCTGTGATTGGGCACTCTGACCGTGGCTGACTCGTGTTACGATTCGTAGAAGTTAAAGTCACTTGGTGAACTTTGTGGTCATGGTCAGTGGCACATGGCAACTCCGTCAAGGTATTGCGCACAATAGCCACACCGAGCCACCAGTATTCTACCTTATTTATACCTGAAAGATCATGCCTAGTACATCTGCACTGTGATTAGACACTCTGACCGTGGCTGACTCATGTTATGATTCATAGCCGTTTAAGGTACTTGGTAAACTTTGTGGTCAGGGTCAGTGGCACATGCCAACTTTGTTAAGGTATTACGCACAAAAGCCGTGCCAAGTCACCAGTTTTTTACCTTGTTTATACCTGCAAGGTCATGCATATTAGATGTACGCTGTGATTGGGCACTCTGACCGTGGCTGACTCGTGTTACGATTCGTAGAAGTTAAAGTCACTTGGTTAACTTTGTGGTCATGGTCAGTGGCACATGGCAACTCCGTAAAGGTATTGCGCACAATAGCCACACCGAGCCACCAGTATTCTACCTTATTTATACCTGAAAGATCATGCCTAGTACATCTGCACTGTGATTAGACACCCTGACCGTGGCTGATTCATGTTATGATCAATAGAAGTAAACGACACTTGGATACATTTGTGGTCATGGTCAGTGCCACATGCCAACTTTGTCAAGGCATTGCACAAAATAGCCATCCCAAGCCACCAGTATTCTACCTTGTTTGCAGCAGCAAGATCATGCCTAGTACATCTGTACTGTGATTGGACACTCTGACGGTGGCTGACTCGTGTTATGATCATTAGAAGTAAAAGTCACTTGGATACATTTGTGGTCATGGTCAGTGCCACATGCCAACTTTGTCAAGGCATTGCACAAAATAGCCATCCCAAGCCACCAGTATTCTACCTTGTTTGCAGCAGCAAGATCATGCCTAGTACATCTGTACTGTGATTGGACACTCTGACGGTGGCTGACTCGTGTTATGATCATTAGAAGTAAAAGTCACTTGGATACATTTGTGGTCATGGTCAGTGCCACATGCCAACTTTGTCAAGGCATTGCACAAAATAGCCATCCCAAGCCACCAGTATTCTACCTTGTTTGCAGCAGCAAGATCATGCCTAGTACATCTGTACTGTGATTGGACACTCTGACGGTGGCTGACTCGTGTTATGATCATTAGAAGTAAAAGTCACTTGGATACATTTGTGGTCATGGTCAGTGCCACATGCCAACTTTGTCAAGGCATTGCACAAAATAGCCATCCCAAGCCACCAGTATTCTACCTTGTTTGCAGCAGCAAGATCATGCCTAGTACATCTGTACTGTGATTGGACACTCTGACGGTGGCTGACTCGTGTTATGATCATTAGAAGTAAAAGTCACTTGGATACATTTGTGGTCATGGTCAGTGCCACATGCCAACTTTGTCAAGGCATTGCACAAAATAGCCATCCCAAGCCACCAGTATTCTACCTTGTTTGCAGCAGCAAGATCATGCCTAGTACATCTGTACTGTGATTGGACACTCTGACGGTGGCTGACTCGTGTTATGATCATTAGAAGTAAAAGTCACTTGGATACATTTGTGGTCATGGTCAGTGCCACATGCCAACTTTGTCAAGGCATTGCACAAAATAGCCATCCCAAGCCACCAGTATTCTACCTTGTTTGCAGCAGCAAGATCATGCCTAGTACATCTGTACTGTGATTGGACACTCTGACGGTGGCTGACTCGTGTTATGATCATTAGAAGTAAAAGTCACTTGGATACATTTGTGGTCATGGTCAGTGGCACATGCCAACTTTGTTAAGGTATTACGCACAAAAGCCGTGCCAAGTCACCAGTTTTTTACCTTGTTTATACCTGCAAGGTCATGCATATTAGATGTACGCTGTGATTGGGCACTCTGACCGTGGCTGACTCGTGTTACGATTCGTAGAAGTTAAAGTCACTTGGTTAACTTTGTGGTCATGGTCAGTGGCACATGGCAACTCCATCAAGGTATTGCGAACAATAGCCACTCCGAGCCACCAGTATTCTACCTTATTTACACCTGAGAGATCATGCCTAGTACATCTGCACTGTGATTAGACACCCTGACCGTGGCTGATTCGTGTTATGATCAATAGAAGTTAACGTAACTTGGATACATTTGTGGTCATGGTCAGTGGCACATGCCAACTTTGTCAAGGAATTGCGCACGATATCCACACCAAGCCACCAGTATTATACCTTGTTTATACCTGCAAGATCATGCCTATAACATCTGCACTGTGATTGGACACTCTGACTGTGGCTGACTCGTGTTATGATCAATAGAAGTAAAAGTCACTTGGATACATTTGTGGTCATGGTCAGTGGCACCTGCCAACGTGGTCAAGGCATTGCGCACAATAGCCACACCAAGCCACCAGTATTCTACATTGTTTGTACCTGTGAGATCATGCCCAGTATATCTACACTGTGATTGGATACTCTCACTGTGGCAGACTCGTGTTTTGATTCATAGACGTTAAAGTCACTTGGTAAACTTTGTGGTCATGGTCGGTGGCACATACCACCTTTGTCAAGGCAGTGCGCACAATAGCCACACCGGGCCACCAGTATTCTACCTTGTTTATACCTGCAAGGTCATGCCTAGTACATCTGCACTTTGATTGGACACTCTGACCGTGGCTGACTCATGTTATGATTCATAGCCGTTTAAGGTACTTGGTAAACTTTGTGGTCATGGTCAGTGGCACATGCCAACTTTTTCAAGGCTTTTTGCACAATAGCCGTGCCAAGCCACCAGTATTATACATTGTTTTTACTTGTAAAATCATGCCTAGTACATCTGCACTGCGATTGGACACTCTGACCGTGGCTGACTCGTTTTATGATCAATAG
Source organism: Penium margaritaceum (assembly GCA_023375785.1). Lineage (NCBI taxonomy): Eukaryota > Viridiplantae > Streptophyta > Zygnematophyceae > Desmidiales > Peniaceae > Penium > Penium margaritaceum. Next base: position 147,612 of record SZWC01000270.1, on the reverse strand, counting down.
AAGTAAAAGTAACTTGGATACATGTGTGGTCATGGTCAGTGGCACATGCCAACTTTGTCAAGACATTGCGCACAATAGCCACACCGAGCCATCAGTATTCTACCTTGTTTGTACATGCAAGGTCATGCCCATTATATCTCCACTGTGATTGGACAGTCTGACCGTGGCTGACTCATGTTACGATTCATAGCCGTTTAAGGTACTTGGTAAACGTTGTGGTCATGGTCAGTGGCATATGCCAACTTTATCAAGGCATTGCGCACAATAGCCACACCGAGCCACCAGTAGTCTACGTTGTTTGCACCTGCAATATCATGCCTATTACATCGGGACTGTGATTGGACACTTTGACCGTGGCTGACTCGTGTTATGATCAATAGAAGTAAAGGTCACTTGGATACATTTGTGGTCATGTTGAGTGGCACATGCCAACTTTGTCAAGGGATTGCGCACAATAGCCACACCGAGTTACCAGTATTCTACCTTTTTTATACCTGTTAAGTCATGCCGAGTACATCTGCACTGTGATCGGACACTGTGACTGTGGCTGACTCGTGTTATGATTCATAGCCGTTTTAAGTCAATTGGTAAACTTTGTGGTCATGGTCAGTGGCAAATGCCAACGTTTTCAAGGTATTGCGCACAATAGCCACAATGAGCCACCAGTATTCTACCTTATTTATACCTGTAAGGTCATGCCTAGTATATCTGCAGTGTGATTGGACACTCTGAACGTGGCTGACTCGTGTTATGATTCATAGCCGTTTAAGGTACTTGGTAAACTTTGTGGTCATGGTCAGTGGCACATGCCAACTTTCTTAAGGTATTGCGCACAATACCCGTGGCAAGCCACCAGTTTTTTACCTTGTTTATCCCTGCAAGGTCATGCATATTACACGTTCAATGTGATTGGGCACTCTGACCGTGGCTGACCCGTGTTACGATTCGTAGAAGTTAAAGTCACTTGGTTAACTTTGTGGTCATGGTCAATGGCACATGCCAACTGCGTCAAGGCATTGCGCACAATAGCCACACCAAGCCACCAGTATTCTACCTTATTTATACCTGCAAGATCATGCCTAGTACATCTGCACTGTGATTGGACACCCTGACCATGGCTGACTTGTGTCATGATCAATAGAAGTAAAAGCTAATTGGATACGTTTGTGGTCATGGTCAGTGGCACATGCCAACTTTGTCAAGGCATTGCGCACAGTAGCCACATCGAGCTGCCTGTATTCTACCTTGTTTATACCTGCAATGTCATGCCCTACATATCTGCACTGTGATTCGACACTCTGACCGTGGCTGACTTGTGTTATGATTCATAGCCGTTTAAGATACTTGGTGAACTTTGTGGTCATGGTCAGTGGCACATGCCAACTTTGTCGGGGCATTGCGCACAATAGCCGTGCAAGGCCACCGGTTCTTACCTTGTTTCTACCTGCAAGGTCATGCCTATTACATCTGAACTGTGATTGGGCACTCTGACCGTGGCTGACTCGTGTTACGATTCCTAGATGTTAAAGTCAATTGGTAAACTTTGTGGTCATGGTCAGTGGCACATGCCAACTTTGTCACGGCATTGCGCACAATATCCACACTGATCTACCAGTATTCTACCTTGTTTGTACCTGTAAGGTCATGCCCAGTATATCTGCACTGTGATTGGACACTCTGACCGTGGCTGACTCGTATCATGATTCATAGCTGTTTAAGGTACTTGGTAAACGTTGTGGTCATGGTCAGTGGCAGATGCCAACTTTGTTAAGGTATTGCGCACAATAGCCGTGCCAAGCCACCGGTTTTTTACCTTGTTTATACCTGCAAGGTCATGCCCATTAGATGTGCACTGTGATTGGGCACTCTGACCGTGGCTGACTCGTGTTACGATTCGTAGAAGTTAAAGTCGATTGGTTACCTTTGTGGTCATGGTCAGTGGCACATGCCAACGCCGTCAAGGCATTGTGCACAATAGCCACACCGAGCCACCAGCATTCTACCTTGTTTATATCTGTAAGATCATGCCTAGTACATTTGCGCTGTGATTGGATACTCTGACCGTGGCTGACTCGTGTTATGATCAATAGAAGTAGAAGTCACTTCGATACATTTGTGGTCATGGTCAGTGGCACATGCCAGCTTTGTCAAGGCATTGCGCACAATAGCCACACCGAGCTACCAGTATTCTACCTTGTTTATACCAGCAAGGTCATGCCTAGTACATCTGAACTGTGATTGGCCACTCTGACCGTGGCTGACTCGTGTTACGATTCCTAGATGTTAAAGTCAATTGGTAAACTTTGTGGTCATGGTCAGTGGCACATGCCAGCTTTGTCAAGGCATTGCGCACGATAGCCGTGCCAAGCCACCAGTTTTTAACCCTGTTTATACCTGCAAGGTCATACATATTAGATGTGCACCGTGATTGGGTACCCTGACCGTGGCTGACTCGTGTTACGATTCCTAGATGTTAAAGTCAATTGGTAAACTTTGTGGTCATGGTCAGTGGCACATGCCAGCTTTGTCAAGGCATTGCGCACGATAGCCGTGCCAAGCCACCAGTTTTTAACCCTGTTTATACCTGCAAGGTCATACATATTAGATGTGCACCGTGATTGGGTACCCTGACCGTGGCTGACTCGTGTTACGATTCCTAGATGTTAAAGTCAATTGGTAAACTTTGTGGTCATGGTCAGTGGCACATGCCAGCTTTGTCAAGGCATTGCGCACGATAGCCGTGCCAAGCCACCAGTTTTTAACCCTGTTTATACCTGCAAGGTCATACATATTAGATGTGCACCGTGATTGGGTACCCTGACCGTGGCTGACTCGTGTTACGATTCCTAGATGTTAAAGTCAATTGGTAAACTTTGTGGTCATGGTCAGTGGCACATGCCAACTTTATCAAGGCATTGTGCACAATAGCCACACCGATCTACCAGTATTCTACCTTGTTTGTACCTGCAAAATAATGCCTAGTACATCTGCACTATGATTGGACACTCTCACCATGGCCGACTCATGTTTTGATTCATAGCCGTTCAAGGTACTTGCCAAACATTGTGGTCATGGTCAGTGGCACATGCCAACTTTGTCAAGGCATTGCGCACAATAGCTGTGCCAAGCCACCGGGTTTTTACCTTGTTTATACCTCCAAGATCATGCATATTACGTGTGCGCTGTGATTGGACACTCTAACCATGGCTGACTCGTGTTATGATTCATAGCCGTTTAAGGTAATTGGTAAACTTTGTGGTCATGGTCAGTGGCACATGCCAACTTTGTCAAGGCATTGCGCACAATAACCGTGCCAAGACACCAGTATTCTATCTTGTTTATACCTGCAAAGTCATGCCTAGTACATCTGAACTCTGATTGGACACTCTGACCGTGGCTGACTCGTGTTATGATTCATGGAAGTAAAAGTCACTTGGATACATTTGTGGCCATGGTCAGTGGCACATGCCAACTTTGTCAAGGTATTGCGCACAATAGCCACAATGAACCACCAGTTTTCTACCTTGTTTATACCTGTGAGGTCATGCTCAGTACAGCTACACTGTGATTGGACACTCTGACCGTGGCTGACTTGTGTTATGATTCATAGCTGTTTAAGGTACTTGGTAAACTTTGTGGTCATGGTCAGTGGCACATGCCAACTTTGTTAAGGTATTCCGCACAATAGCTGTGCCAAACCACCGGGTTTTTACCTTGTTTATAGCTGCAAGGTCATGCAGATGTGCGCTGTGATTGGGCACTCTGACCGTGGCTGACTCGTGTTACGATTCGTAGAAGTTAAAGTCACTTGGTTAACTTTGTGGTTATGGTCAGTGGCACATGCCAACTCCGTCAAGGCATTGTGCACAATAGCCACACCGAGCCGCCAGTATTGTTCCTTGTTTATACCTGCAAGATCATGCCTAGTACATCTGCACTGTCATTGGACACTCTGACCGTGGCTGACTCGTGTTATGATGAAAAGAAGTAAAAGTCACTTGGATACATTTGTGGTCATGGTCAGTGGCACATGCCAACTTTGTCAAGGCATTGCGCACAGTAGCCACACCGAGCTGCCAGTATTCTACCGTGTTTATACCTGCAAGGTCATGCACAGAACATCTGCAATGTGATTGGACACTCTGACCGTGGCTGACTTGTGTTATGATTCATAGCCGTTTAAGGTACTTGGTAAAGTTTGTGGTCATGGTCAGTGGCACATGCCAACTTTGTCGGGGCATTGCGCACAATAGCCGTGCAAGGCCACTGGTTTTTACCTTGTTTCTACTTGCAAGGTCATGCCTAGTACATCTTAACTGTGATTGGGCACTCTGACCGTGGTTGACTCGTGTTACGATTCCTAGATGTTAAAATCACTAGGTAAACTTTGTGGTCATGGTCAGTGGCACATGCCAAATTTGTCTAGGCATTGCGCACAATATCCACACTGATCTACCAGTATTGGCTCGGTGTGGCTATTGTGTGCAATGCCTTGACATATTTGGCATGTGCCACTGACCATGACCACAAATGTATCCAATTGACTTTTACTTCTATTGATCATAACATGAGTCAGCCATGGTCAGAGTGTCCAATCACAGTGCACATGTACGAGGCATGACCTTGCAGGTGTAAAGAAGGTACAATACTGGTGGCTTGGTGTGGCTATTGTGGGCAATGCCTTGACAAAGTTGGCATGTGCTGCTGACCATGACCACAAAGTATACCAAATTGTCTGGAAAATGTAATGATACTTAGGCAAAGCGGAGGGACAGAGGGGTCAGCTGCGGAAGCATCGGCGAAACTACAGACGGCTGACAGCGTGATGACATCATCATGAAGGGCAAGACACGGTTGCTTGGGGCAACCAAGTGCTCACAAGCTGAAGTGAGGAAGCAGAACGAGCGTGGGGGCGGTGCCAAAGGCACGAGCCTATCCGAAAGTGTGACTTGTGTGAGCGCAGTGCCGACAGGCACGGGCGCAGAAGTACAAAGGCGCCTCGACGAGGCAATGTGGGTGAGACTGAGCAAAGCAAAGGAGCAATAAAGGGCAAAGCTGGTGAGAGCGAATGAAGGTAACGAGGGATGCAAGTACCACAGCTGTGAAGGCGGGCGAAGAGATCACACAGTGAGGCCACATCCCTGATGGCGGACGCAGCGAAAGATGAGGCAAGCTCGATTGATATGAGTAGATAGCTGATAACAGAGGCAGAAGATACAAGGAGCACTGAACTACTTAAGTACTAGTCCTAGTATCTACTATGGGGGACGATAGCCCAAGTGGTGCCGCAGCCGCTTGGCTGCTTCTGCCATGGAGGCAATGTGCGGAGCCGCTTCGCGGCTGGGCATGAACAAGAGAGGTGCGGGACATCGTGGAGGCACGTAGTCCTGGAGTGGTGCGCCGGTGTTGTTCAGCTACGCCCGTTTTTGGTATGTGGGCGAGAGAGCGCTTCTCCGCCACGTGAGCGCGGAGCGAGGTCCGGAGCGCTGGTTCTGAATGACCGTTATCATGCAACCGGCCGTTCGTGAAGTGTTGTTTAGGGAAACTCGAACCAGCTCCTGTGTGGAGCCATCGTCGCGGGAATGAGCTGGTCACCGACAGAGGTTTTTGGTGTCCAATACTCGTATGCCCTTGCTTTGCCGCAGAGGGGCACTTGTGGAGTATGAGTCTCAGTTGGGGCCAGCTTGTGATATTGTGAGTGTATTCTGACACCCGCCCTCAATGTCACAAGTCTGATTATGTGTCTGAGAGGTGAGAGTCCAGGTGGTTGAAGTTGATGTGGTGGTGTGCTGGAGTTGCTGGTGGGAGACTGGCGAGAGGTTGCCCATATGTGTGCACTGAAGTAGTTCCTCGCTGATCTGTAGGACTCAGGGATGCTGAGAGAGACACCCTGTGCTGAGCTGCTGACAGAGTGACCCTCTTCCATCAAGAGGTCGTTTGGGAGGAGAAGGCTTTCAGTATTCGGGGGGTGCTGCTGCAGTCCTCGCGTGTGCACCCAGAGGAACATGCGGCCCAAGAGGATGGAGTTCCAGAGGGCAAGAGCGAGTTCAGTACCGTCCGTTGTGGAGTGATTGGTGTTTAGGAGGTTGGTCCTAGTAGAAGATGCTGGGGGTGCTGATGAGTGATCCTGCTGGCTGAGATGCTGCTGTTGTCTTGCTTGTTGTTGATGAGGGAGGAGGTAGATGGTTGCTGCTGCTGCTGGTGAAGACACTGCGGATATGCAAGGTTCCTGGTTTCTTGATAGAGAGTGTGATGATACAGAAGATGAAGGATCTGTAGAGAGTGAAAGGGTCATTGTCGTGGCGGCACCAGGGTTGTCTTGGTGCAGTGGCGCTGTGTTCCAGATGGTTGTCCCGTAGTTGAGCATCATGAAGTTATTGAGCTCCTCGTTGGTGAAAAGTGGAGTGTTCAAGTAGAGTAGTAGTCCCATGGATGCAATGGTGTCTGGATAAGAAGAGGCGGCGTCTGCTGCTGTAGAGTCCCATACTTCTGAGAAGTAGTGATTGTTCCCTTTGTTCGAGGAGGAGGATGTCCGGATGGACGCTTGGGGAACCGAGCCTGTTGTGCCAGACCTTAACAAGGAGTAGGCTTGTGCAAGTAGTTGGTGGCGTCAGTGACGTGATTTTCTTTTTGACATGCGAGCATAGGATTGGTTGCTGGTGGCAGAGGGGGAGGCAGCATATGGCATGCAGTTGCCTGAGGATGTGGATGGTGCTGAATGCTTGCTGCACCCGGCTACGCAGAAGATGTTGCCAGAAAGAGGGGCTCGTGTGATTTGGCAGTTAGAAAAAGAGGAGGTCATACAGTGGGGAGCTGTGGCTATAGGGCTGTTTGTGCGTGGACACTGTTCAGGTTCTAAGGGTGATGAGAAGGTGCGGAGGCGGCCGGGTGAGAGAGATGATGCCAAGATGATCGTTTCAGGAGGAGAGTCATGGTCTTTGGTCAATTGAGGTTGGGGAATGCTGATGTGGGTGATGATAGTAGCTGAAGTTGCTGCTTCTGAAGATGGCTGAGGATCAGGATGCTATGAACGCTGCTTCTGTTGCTTGTGCTGATGCCAGGCTGCTACTGCAAGGCAACCGAGTACGTAGAGGATCATGATGCCCCATTGAAGGAGGAGACATACATAGCGCTGCTGAGATGTGGAGACATTCTTGAAGAGGCTGAGGAGACTCAGCTGCTGTTGTTCATGTGTGGTGCCGTCACTGGGGGTTGTGCCCATAGACGGCCCAGTGGTGGTGATGACACAATGTAGAAGGATGAAGAGGACATGAGGAGGCTTTTCTTGTGAGACCGGATGGCCGCTGCTGTTGGAGACGCTTGCTGGCGGATTGCCAGGTGCGCGCTTCGGCGGAGTGCTTCAGGCGTCAGGCAGTGACTGATGTAGGTGATGGCTGCTGCGAGGTTCTCAACATTGTGCCCATACACAATGTTGTTGTCCTTGTAGTTGCAAGAGAAAATGAGAAGTGGAGATTCGGCTGACTGGAAGGGGCGGTGCGGCGCGGCGCAGCGGTTCCGGCATCAGTGATGGAGAGGAAGCAAGGAGGAGAGCCAGGAGCTTTCAGTGTGCTCTAATACCATGTCAGGAAAATGTAATGATACTTAGGCGAAGCGGAGGGACAGATGGGTCAGCTGCGGAAGCATCGGCGAAACTACAGACGGCTGACAGCGTGATGACATCATCATGAAGGGCAAGACACGGTTGCCTGGGGCAACCAAGTACTAACAAGCTGAAGCGAGGAAGCAGAACAAGCGTGGGGGCGGTGCCAAAGACACGAGCCTATCCGGAAGTGTGACTTGCGTGAGCGAGGTGTCGACAGGCACGGGCGCAGAAGTACAAAGGTGCCTCGACGAGGCGATGTGGGTGAGACTGAGCAAAGCAAAGGAGCGACAAAGGGCAAAGCTGGTGAAAGTGAATGAAGGTAACGAGGAATGCAAGTACCACAGCTGTGAAGGTGGACGAAGAGATGACACAGTGAGGCCACAGCCGTGATGGCGGGCGTAGCGGAAGATGAGGCAAGCTCGATTGATATGAGTAGATAGCCTATAACAGAGGCAAAAAATACAAGGAACATTGAACTACTTAAGTACCAGTCCTAGTCTCTATTATGGGGGGCGATAGCCCAAGTGGTGCCGCAGCCGCTTGGCTGCTTCTGCCATGGAGGCAGGGTGCGGAGCCGCTTCGCGACTCGGCACAAACAAGAGAGGTGCCTGACGTCGTGGAGGCACGTAGTCCTGGAGTGGTGTGCCGGTGTTGTTCAGCTACGTCCGTTTTTGGTACGTGGATGAGAGAGCGCTTCTCCGCCACGCGCGCGCGGAGCGAGGTCCGGAACGCTGGTTCTGGATGACCGTTATCATGCAACCGTCTGTTCCCGAAGTGTCGGTCAGGGAAACTCCGAACCAGTACCTGTGTGGAGCCATCGTCGCGGGGATGAGCTGGTCACCGACAGAGGTTTTCGGTGTCCAATATTCGAATGCCCTTGCTTTGCCGCGGAGGGGCACTTGTGGAGTATGAGTCTCAGTTGGGGCAGACTTGTGATATTGTGAGTGTATTCTGACACAAGTACCTTAAACAGCTATGAATCATAACACGAGTCAGCCACAGTCAGAGTGTCCAATCACAGTGCAGATATACTGGGCATGATCTTACAGGTACAAACAAGGCAGAATACTGGTGGCTCGGTGTGGCTATTGTGCACAATGCCTTGACGATGTTGGCATGTGCCACTGATCATGACCACAAATGTATCAAAGTGACATTTACTTCTGTTGATCATAACACGAGTCAGTCATGGTCAGAGTGTCCAATCACAGTGCAGATGTACTAGGCATGATCTTGCAGGTTCAAACAAGGTAGAATACTGGTGGCTCGGTGTGACTATTATGCACAATGCCTTGATAAAGTTGGCATGTGCCACTGTACATGACCACAATGTTTACCAAGTGACTTTAACTTCTACGAATCATAACACGAGTCAGCCACGGTCATAGTGTCCAATCACAGTGCACATGTAATATGCATGAAGTTGCAGGTATAAACAAGGAATTAAACCGGTGGCTTGGCACGGCTATTGTGCGCAATGCATTGACAAAGTTGGCATGTGCCACTGACCATGACCGCAAGGTTTACCAAGCACCTTAATTGGCTAAGAATCATAACACGAGTCAGCCACGGTCAGAGTGTCCTATCGCAGTCCACATATACTGGGAATGACCTTACAGGTATAGATATGGTAGAATACTGGTGGCTCGGTGTGGCTATTGTGCGCAATGCCTTGACAAAGTTGGCATGTGCCACTGACCATGAACAGAAATGTTTCCAAGTGACTTTTTCTTCTATGAATCATTACACGAGTCAGCCACGGTCAGAGTGTCCAATCACAGTNAATGCCTTGACAAAGTTGGCATGTGCCACTGACTATTATCATAAAGTTTACCAAATACCTTAAACGGCTATGAATCATAACACGAGTCAGCCACGGTCAGAGTGTCCAATCACAGTGCACATGTACTAGGCATGATCTTGCATGTGCAAACAAGGTAGAATAGTGGTGGCTCGGTGTGGCTATTGTGCGCAATGCCTTGACATAGTTGGCATGTACCACTGACCATGACCACAAAGTCTACGAAGTACCTTAAACGGCTATGAATCATAAAATGAGTCAGCCACGGTCAGAGTGTCCAATCACAGTACAGATGTACTATGCATGATCTTGCAGGTGCACAAAAGGTAGAATACTGGTGGCCCGGTGTGACTATTGTGCGCAATGCCTTCACAAAGCTGGCATGTGCCACTGACCATGACCACAAATGTATCCAAGTGACTTTTACTTCTATTGATCATAACACGAGTCAGCCACGGTCAGAGTGTCCAGTCATAGTGCAGATATACTAGGCATGATCTTGCAGGTGCAACCAAGGTAAAATACTGGTGGCTTGGTGTGGATATTGTTCGCAATGCCTTGACAAAGTTGGCATGTGCCACTGACCATGACCACAAA
>SZWC01000270.1:119196-135900 GCA_023375785.1 Penium margaritaceum | reverse complement strand
GCTATTGTGCGCAATGCCTTGACAAAGTTGGCATGTGCCACTGACCATGACCACAAAGTTTACCAAGTGACTTTAGCTTCTACGAATCGTAACACGAGCTAGCCACGGTCAGAGTGCCCAATCACAGCGTGCATCTAATATGCATGACCTTGTAGGTATAAACAAGGTAGAATACTGGTTGCTCGGTGTGGCTATTGTGCGCAATGTGTTGACAACGTTGGCCTGTGCAACTGACCATGACCACACAGTTTCCCAAGTGACCTTAAACGGCTATGAATCATAACACGAGTCAGCCACGGTCAGAGTGTCCAATCAGACTACAGATACACTGGGCATGATCTTGAAGGTACAAACAAGGTACAATACTGGTGGCTCCGTGTGGCTATTGTGCGCAATGCCTTGACAAAGTTAGCATGTGCCACTGACCATGACCACAAAGTTTACGAAGTACCTTAAACGGCTATGAATCATAACACGAGTCAGCCATGGTCATAGTGTCCAATCACATGACAGATGTACTAGGCATGATCTTACAGGTACAAACAAGGTACAATACTGGTGGCTTGGTGTGGCTATTGTGCGCAATGCCTTGACAAAGTTGGCATGTTCCACTGACCATGACCACAAAGTTTACCAAGTACCTTAAACGGCTATGAATAGTGACACGATTCAGCCACAGTCAGAGTTCCAATCACAGTGCAGATGTGCAGGCATGATCTTGCAGGTGCAAACAAGGTAGAATACTGGTGGCCCGGTGTGGCTATTGTGCGCAATGCCTTGACAAAGCTGGCATGTGCCACTGACCATGACCACAAATGTATCCAAGTGACTTTTACTTCTATTGATCATAACACGAGTCAGCCACGGTCAGAGTGTCCAGTCACAGTGCAGATCTACCTGGCATGACCTTGCAGGTACAAACAAGGTAGAATACTGGTGGCTCGGTGTGGCTATTGTGCGCAATGCATTGACAAAGTTGGCATGTGCCACTAACCATGACCACAAATGTATCCAAGTGGCTTTTACTTCTATTGATCATAACACGAGTCAGCCACGGTCAGAGTGTCTAATCACAGTGCAGATGTACTAGGCATGATCTTACAGGTACAAACAAGGCAGAATACTAGTGGCTCGATGTGGCTATTGTGCGCAATGCCTTGACAAAGTTGGCATGTGTCACTGACCATGACCACAAATGTATCCAAGTGACTTTTACTTCTATTGATCATAACGCAAGTCAGCCACGGTCATAGTGTCCAATAACAGTGCAGATTTACTAGGCATGACCTTGCAGGTGCAAACAAGGTAGAATACTGGTGGCTCGGTGTGGCTATTGTGTGCAATGCCTTGACAAAGTTGGCATGTGCCAATGACCATGACCACAAAGTTTACCAAGTACGTTAAACGGCTATGAACCATAACACGAGTCAGCCACGGTCAGAGTGCCCAATAGCAGCGTACATCTGGTATGCATGACCTTGCAGGTATAAACAGGGTTAAAACCCGGTGTCTTGGCACGGCTATTGTGCGCAGTGCATTGACAAAGTTGGCATGTGCCACTGACCATGACCACAAAGTTTACCAAGTACCTTAAACGGCTATGAATCATAACACGAGTCAGCCACAGTCAGAGTGTCCAAATCACAGTGCAGATGTACTAGGCATGATGTTACAGGTACAAAAAAGGTTCAATACCGGTGGCTCGGTGTGGCTATTGTGCGCAACGCCTTGACAAAATTGGCATGAGCCACTGACCATGACCACAAAGTTTACCAAGTAGCTTAAACGGCTATGAATCATAACACAAGTCAGCCACGGTCAGAGTGTCCAATACCAGTACAGATATACTGGGCATGATCTTACAGGTGAGATCAATGTAGACTACTGGTGGCTCGGTGTGGCTATTGTGCGCAATGCCCTGACAAATTCGGCATGTGCCACTGACCATGACCACAAATATATCCAAGTGACTTTTACTTCTATTGAGCATAACACGAGTCAGCCACGGTCAGAGTGTCCAATCACAGTGCAGATGTGCTAGGCATGATCATGCAGGAGCAAACAATGTACAATACCGGTGGCTCGGTGTGGCTATTGTGCGCAACGCCTTGACAAAGGTGGCATGTGCCACTGACCATAGCCACAAAGTTTACCAAGTGACTTTAACTTCTACGAATCGTAACACGAGTCAGCCACGGTCAGAGTGCCCAATAGCAGCGTACATCTGGTATGCATGACCTTGCAGGTACAAACAAGGTTGAATACTGGTGGCTCGGTATGGCTATTGTGCGCAATGCCTTGACAAAGTTGGCATGTGCCACTGACCATGACCACAAAGTCTACCAAGTGATGTTAACTTCTACGTATCGTAACACGAGTCAGCCAGGGTCAGAGTGTCCAATCACAGTGCAGATATACTGGGCATGACCTTGCAGGTACAAACAAGGTTAAATACTGGTGGCTCAGTGTGGCTGTTGTGCGCAATGTCTTGACAGTGTTGGCATGTACTACTGACCATGACCACAAAGTTTACCAAACACCTTAAACGGCAATGAATCATAACACGAGTCAGCCACGGTCAGAGTGTCCAATCACAGTGCCGATGTACTGGGCATGACCTTGCAGGTACAAACAAGGTGGAACACTGGTGGCTCGGTGTAGCTATTGTGTGCAATGCCTTGAAAAAGTAGACATGTGCCACTGACCATGACCATAAATGTATCCAAGTGACTTTTACTTCTATTGATCATAACAGGAGTCACCCACGGTCAGAGTGTCCAATCACAGTGCAGATGTACTAGGCATGATCTTGCAGGTGCAAACAAGGTCGAATACTGGTGGATCGGTGAGGCTATTATGCGCAATGCCTTGACAAAGTTGGCATGTCCCACTGACCATGACCACAAATGTATCCAAATGGCTTTTACTTCTATTGATCATAACACGAGTCAGCCACGGTTAGAGTTTCCAACCACAATGCAGATGTACTAGGCATGATCTTGCGGGTGCAAACAAGGTACAATACTGGTGGATTGGCACGGCTATTGTGTGTAATGCCTTGACAAAGTTGGCATGTGCCACTGACCATGACCACAAAGTTTACCAAGTGACTTTTACTTCTACGAATCAGAACACGAGTCAGCCACGGTCAGAGTACCCAATCACAGTGCAGATGTACTAGGCATGACCTTGCAGGTACAAACAAGGTAGAATACTAGTGGCTCCGTGTGGTTATTATGCACAAAGCCTTGACAAAGTAATCATGTGCCACTGACAATGACCACAAATGTATCCAAGTGACTTTAACTTCTATTGATCATAACACGAGTCAGCCACGATCAGAGTGTCCAATCACAGTTCAGATATACTAGACATGGCCTTGCATCTACAAACAAGGTAGAATACTGGTGGCTCGGTGTGGCTATTGTGCGCAATGCCTTGACAAAGTTGGTATGTGCCAGTGACCATGATTACAAATGAATCCAAGTGACATTTACTTCTATTGATCATAACACGAGTCAGCCACGGTCAGAGTGTCCAATCACAGTGCAGATAAACTACGCATGATCTTGCAGGTGCAAACAAGGTTCAATACTGGTAGCTCGGTGTGGCTATTGTACGCAATGCATTGAAAAAGCTGGCATGTGCCACTGACCATGATCACAAAGTTTACCAAGTACCATAAACGGCTATGAATCATAACACGAGTCAGCCACGGTCAGAGTGTCCAATCACAGTGCAGATATAGTAGGTATGATCTTGCAGGTGTAAACAAGGTATAATACTGGTTGCTCGGTGTTGCTATTGTGCGCAATACCTTGACAAAGTTGGCATGTGCCACTGACCATGACCACAAATGTATCCAAGTGACTTTTCCTCCTATTGATCATAACACGAGTATGCCAAGGTCAGTGTCCAATGTAAGTGCAGGTGTACTAGGCATGATCTTGCAGGTGCAAAAAAGGTACAATAGTGGTGGCTCGGTGTGGCTATTATGCGCAATGCCTTCACAAAGGTGGCATGTGCCACTGACCATGACCACAAAGTTTACCAAGTGACTTTAACTTCTACGAATCGTAACACGAGTCAGCCACGGTCAAAGTGCCCAATCACAGCGCATAACTAATATGCATGACCTTGCAGGTATAAACAGGGTAAAAAACCAGTGTCTTGGCACGGCTAATGTGCGCAATGCCTTGACAAAGTTGGCATGTGCCACTGACCATGACCACAAAGTTTACCAAGTACCTTAAACGGCTGTGAATCATCACACAAGTCAGCCATGGTCAGAGTGTCCAATCACAGTGCAGATATACTGGACTTGACCTTGCATGTACAAAAAAGGTAGAATACTGGTGGATCGGTGTGGCTATTGTACGCAATGCCTTGACAAAGTTGGCATTTGCCACTGACCATGACCACGAATGTATCAAATTGACTTTTACTTTTATTGATCATAACCCGAGTCAGCCACGGTCAGAGTGTACAATCACAGTGCAGATGTACTAGGCATGATCTTGCAGGTGCAAACAATGTACAATACTGGTGGCTTGGCACGGCTATTGTGCGGAATGCCTTGACAAAGTTGGCATGTGCCACTTACAATGACCACAAAGTTCACCAAGTGACTTTAACTTATACGAATCATAACACGAGTCAGCCACGGTCAGAGTGCCCAGTCACAGTGCAGATGTATCAGGCATGACCTTGCAGGTACAAACAAGGTAGAATACTGGTGGCTTGGTGAGGCTATTGTGCCCAATTCCTTGACAAAGTTGGCTTGTGCCACTGACCATGACCACAAATGTATCCAAGTGACTTTTACTTCTATTTATCATAACACGAGTCAGCTACAGTCAGAGTGTCCAATCACAGTGCACATCTAATATGCAAGACCTTGAAGGTATAAACAAGGTAGAATACTGGTAGCTCGGAGTTGCTTTTGTGCGCAATGCCTTGACAACGTTGGCATGTGCCACTGACCATGACCACAATGCTTACCAAGTGACCTTAAACGGCATGATATTGTAGGTACAAAAAAGGTACAATGCTGGTGGCTCGGTGTGGCTATTGTGCGCAATACCTTGACAAAGTTGGCATGTGCCACTGACCACGACCACAAAGTTTACCAAGTCCCTTAAATGGCTATGAATAACAACACGAGTCAGCCACGGACAGAGTGTCCAATCACAGTGCAAATACACTCGACATCACCTTACAGGTATAAACAAGGTAGAATACTGGTGGCACGGTGCGTCAATTGTGCGCAATTCCTTGACAAAGGTGGCATGTGCCACTGACCATGATCACAAAGTTTACCAAGTGATTTTAACTTCTACGAATCGTAACACGAGTCAGCCACGGTCAGAGTGCCCAATCACAGTTCAGATGTACCAGGCATGACCTTACAGTTATAAAGAAGGTAAAAAACTGGTGGCTTGGTACGACTATTGTGCGCAATACCTGGACAAAGTTGGCATGTGCCAGTGAACATGACCACAAAGTTTACCAAGTACCTTAAACGGCTATGAATCATAACACGAGTCAGCCACAGTCAGACTGTCCAATCACAGTGCAGATGTACTTGGAATGATATTGCAGGTGCAAAAAAGGTAGAATACTGGTGGCCCGGTGTGGCTATTATGCGCAATGCCTTGACAAAGTTGGCATGTGCCACTGACCATGACCACAAATGTATCCAAGTGACTTTTACTTCTATTGAACATAACACGAGTCAGCAACGGTTAGAGTGTCTAATCACAATGCAGATGTACTAGGCATGATCTTGCAGGTACAAAAAAGGCAGAGTACTGGTGGCTCGGTGTGGCCATTGTGTGCAATGCCTTGACAAAGTTGGCATGTGTGACTGACTATGAACACAAATGTATCCAAGTGACTTTTACTTCTATTGATCATATCACAAGTCAGCCATGGTCAGGGTGTCCAATAACAGTGCAGATCTACTAGGCATGATATTGCAGGTGCAAACAAGGTAGAATACTGGTGGCTTGGTTTGGCTATTGTGCGCAATGCCTTGACAAAGTTGGCATGTGCCACTGACCATGACCACAAATGTATCCAAGTGACTTATACTTCTATTGATCATAACACCAGTCAGCCACGGTCAGAGTATGTAATCAAAGTGCAGATGTACTAGGCATGATATTGCAGGTACAAACAAGGCAGAATACTGGTGGCTTGGTGTGGCTAGTGTGCGTAATTCCTTGATAGAGTTGGCATGTGTCACTGACCATGACCACAAATGTATCCAAGTAACTTTAACTTCTATTGACCATAACACAAGTCAGTCAAGGTTAGAGTGTCTAGTAACAGTGCAGATTTACTAAGCAGGATCTTGCAGGTGCAAACAAGGTAGAATACTGGTGGCTCAGTGTGGCTATTGTGCGTAATGTCTTGACAAATTTGGCATGTGCCACTAACCATGACCACAAAGTTTACCATGCACCTTAAACGGCTATGAATCATAACTCGAGTCAGCCACGGTCAGAGTGTCCAATCACAGTGACATGTGCTAGGCATAAACTTGCAAGTATAAGTTAGGTAGAATACTGGTGGCTTGGTGTGGCTATTGTGCGCAATGCGTTGACAAAGTTGGCCCGTGCCACTGACCATGACAGCAAAGTTTACCAAGTGAATTTAACTTCTACGCATCGTTTCACGAGTCGGCCACGATCAGAGTGCCCAATCATACTGCAGATGTACTATGCATGACCTTGCAGGTATAAGCAAGGCAACCCACAGGTGGCTCAGTGCGGCTATTGTGCGCGATGCCTTGACAAAGTTGGCATGTACCACTGACCATGACCACAAAGTTAACCAAGTGACTTTAACTTATATGAATCATCACATGAGTCAGCCCAGTAGATCATTGGATCGAGGTAATCCGACGGCTGTCCTTTTTCCAATAAAGACTTGCAGGTATACCCAAGGTAAAACACTGGTGGCACAGTGAGGCTATTGCAAGCGATGACTTGACAAAGTTGGCATGTGCCACTGACCATGACCACATACTTATCCAAGTGACTTGAACGTATTCAAAATGTAACACGAGTCAGCGATGGTCAGATTGCCCAATCACAGTGCTTATGTACTATGCATGATCTTGCTGGTATGAACAAGGTAAAAACCCGGTGGCTTGGTGTGGCTATTGTGCGCAATGCCTTGACAAAGTTGGCCTGTGTAACTGACCACGACCACAAAGTTCACCAAGCGACTTTAGTTTCTCTGAATTGTAACATGAGTCAGCCACGGTCATTGTGCCCAATCACAGTGCACGTGTACAAATGCATGACCTTGCAGGTATGAACAAGATAAAAAACAGGTGGCTTGGATTTGGCTATTGTAAGAAAGGCCTTGCCAAAGTTGGCCTGTGCAACTGACCATGACTACAAATTTATCCAAGTGAATTTTACTTGTATTGATCATAACACGAGTCAGCCACGGTCAGAGTGTCCAATCACAGTGCAGATGTACTAGGCATGATCTTACAGGTGCAACCAAGGAAGAATGCTGGTGGCTCGGTGTGGCTACTGTGCGCAATGTTTTGACAAAGTTGGCATGTGCCACTGACCATGACCACACACTGATCCAAGTGACTTTAACCTCTACGAATTGTAATACAAGTCAGCCACAGTCAAAGTGCGCAATTACAGTGCACATACACTATGCATGACCTTACAGGTATAAACAAGGTAAAAAAACCGGTGGCTTGGTGTGGCTATTGTGCGCAATGCCTTGACAAAGTTGACATGTGCCCCTGACCATGACCACAAATTTATCCAAGGGACTTTCACTTCTACGAATTGTAACACAAGTCAGCCGCGGTCAGAGTGCCCATTCACAGTGCACATTACCATGCACGATCTTGCAGGTGCAAACAAGGTAGAATTATGTTTGCTCTGTCTGGACATTGTGCTGAATGCATTGACAAAGTTGTCCTGTTCAACTGACCATAACTCCTATGAATCATCACACGAGTCAGCCACAGTCAGAGTTCCCAATCAAAGTGCACGTGTGCTAGGAATAAACTTGCAGTTACAAACAAGGTAAAATACCGATGGCTCAGTGCGGCTATTGTGCGCGATGCCTTGACAAAGTTGGCATGTGCCACTGACCATGACCACAAACGTATCCACGTGACCTTAACTTCTACGAATTGTAACACAAGTTAGCCGGGGTCAGAGTACCCAATTACAGTGCACATGTACTATGCATGACCTTGCATGTATAAACAAGGTAAAAACCCGGTGGCCTGGTGTGGCTATTGTGTGCGATGCCTTGACAAAGTTGGCATGTGCAACTGACCATGACCACAAAGTTAACCAAGAGATTTTAACTTCTACGAATTATAACACAAGTCAGCCACAGTCAGATTGCCCAATCACAGTGCACATGTACTATGCATGACCTTGCAGGTATAAACAAGGTAGATTACGGGTGGCTCGGTGTGGCAACTGTGCACAATGCCTTGACAAAATTGGCATGTGCAACTGACCATGACCACAAATTTATCCAAGTGACTTTTACTTCTATTCATCATGAAACGAGTCAGCCACGGTCAAAGTACCCAATCACAGTGCACATGTACTATGCATGACATTGCATGTATAAACAAGGAAGAATAATGGTGGCTTTGTGTGGCTTTTGTGCACAATGCCTTGACTAAGTTGGCATTTGCCACTGACCATGACCACAAATTTATCCACGTGACTTTTACTTCTACGAATTGTAACACGAGTCATCCACAGTCAGAGTGCCCAATCACAGTACACGTGTGCTAGGCATAAACTTGCAGGTTTAGTTTAAGCAAGGTAAAACATTGGTGGCTTGGTGCGGCTATTGTGGACAATGCCTTGTCAAAGTTGGCCTGTGNTGCACGTGTGCTAGGCATAAACGTGCAGGTATGAACAAGGTAAAACACTGGTGGCTAAGTGCGGATATTGAACGCACTGCCTTGACAAAGTTGGCCTGTGCCACTGATCATGACCACAAAGTTTACCAAGTGACTCTAACTTCTACGCATCGTAACACGAGTCAGCCACGGTCAGAGTGTCCAATCACAGTCCAGATGTACTATGCATGACCTTGCAGCTTTAAGCAAGGTAAATTACTGGTGGCTCTGTGCGGGCATTGTGCGCAATGCCTTCACAAAGTTTGCCTGTGCAACTGACCATTGCCACAAAGTGAACCAAGTGACTTTAACTTCTATGAATTATCACATGAGTTAGCCACAGTCAGAGTGCCGAATCACAGTGCACGTGTGCTAGGCGTAAACGTGCAGGTATGAACAAGGTAAAACACTGGTGGCTAAGTGCGGACATTGAACGCACTGCCTTGACAAAGTTGGCCTGTGCCACTGATCATGACCACAAAGTTTACCAAGTGACTCTATCTTCTACGCATTGTAACACGAGTCAGCCACGGTCAGAGTGCCCAATCACAATGCACATGTAGTATGCATGACCTTGCTGGTATAAACAAGGTAAAAACCAGTGGCTTGGCGTGGCAATTGTGCGCAATGCCTTGACAAAGTTGGCATGTGCAACTGACCATGACCACAAATTTATCCAAATACCTTAAACGTCTATGAATCATGACACGAGTCAGCCACCGTTAGAATGCCCAATCACAGTGCACGTGTGCTGGGCATAAACGTGCAGGTATAAACCAGGTAAAACACTGGTGGCTCAGTGCGGCTATTGTGCCTGATGCCATGACAAAGTTGGCATGTGCCATTGACCATGACCACAAACGTATCCACGTGACTTCAACTTCTACGAATTCTAACACGAATCAGCCACGGTCAGAGTGCCCAATCACAGTGCACATGTACTATTTTGACCTTGCTGGTATGAACAAGGTAGAAACCGGGCGGCTTGGTGGGGTTATTGTGCGCAATGCCTTGACAATGTTCGCCTGTTCAACTGACCATGACAACAACGTTTTCCAAGTGACTTTAACTTCTATCAATTATCACATGAGTCAGCCACGTTCAGAGTGTCCAATCACAGTGCAGATGTACTAGGCATGATCTTGCAGGTGCAAAAAAGGTAGAATACTGGCGGCTAGGTGTGGCTATTGTCTGCAATGCCTTGACAAATTTGGCCTGTGCAACTGACCATGACGACAAAGTGAACCAAGAGACTTAAACTTCTATGAATCATCACAAGAGTCAGCCACAGTCATGTGCCCAATCCCAGTGCACGTGTGCTAGGCATAAACTTGCAGGTATGAACAAGGTAAACACTGGTGGCTCAGTGCGGCTATTGTGCGCAAGGCCTTGACAAAGTTGGCCTGTGCCACTGACCATGACCACAAAGTTACCAAATGATTTTAACTTCTACGCATCGTAACACGAGTCAGCCACGGTCAGAGTTCCCAATCACAGTGCACATGTAGTATGCATGACCTTGCTGGTACGAACAAGCCTTGAGAAAGTTGGCATGTGCAACTGACCATGACCACAAATCTATCCAAGTACCTTACACGTCTATGATTCATGACACGACTCAGCCATGGTCAGAGTGCCTAATCACAGTGCATGTGTGCTAGGCATAAACTTGCAGGTATAAACAAGATAAAATACTGGTGTCTTAGTGCGGCTTTTGTGCGCGATGCATTGATAAAGTTGGCATGTGCCGCTGACCATGACCACAAGTATATCCACGTGAATTTAACTTGTACGAATTGTAACACAAGTCAGCCACGGTCAGAGTGCCCAATCAAAGTGTACATGTAATATGCATGACCTTGCAGGTTTAACACAGTAAAAAACTGCTGGCTTGGTGTGGCTGTTGTGGGCAATTCCTTGACAAAGTTGGCATGTGAAACTGACCATGACCACGAAGTGGATCAAGTGACTTTAACTTCTATGAGTCATCACACGATTCAGCCATGGTCAGAGTACCCAATCACAGTGCACATGTGTTATGCACNGCACAAGTACTATGCATGACCTTGCAGGTGAAAACAAGGTAGAATACTAGTGGCTCGGTGTGGCTATTGTGCGCAATGCCTTGACAGAGTTGGCATGTGCCACTGACCATGACCATAAAGTGAACCAAGTGACTTTAACTTCTGTGAATCATCACATGCGTCAGCCACGGTCAGAGTGCCCAATCACAGTGTGAGTGTAATATGCATGGCCTTTCAGGTATAAACAAGGGAAAAACCCGGTGGCTTGGTGTGGCTATTGTGCGCAATGCCTTGATAACGTTGGCATGTACCACTGACCATGACCACAAACGTATCCAGGTGACTTTCACTTCTACGAATCGTAACATGAGTCAGCCATGGTCAGAGTGCCCAGTCACAATGCACATGTACTATGGATGACCTTGCAGGTTTAAACACGATACAAAACCGGTGGCTTGGTGTGGCTATTGTGGGCAATGCATTGACAAAGTTGGCATGTGCAACTGACCATGACCAAAATGTTCACCAAGTGACTTTCACTTCTATGAATCATCACATGCGTCATCCAAGGTAAGAGTGTCCAATCACAATGCAGAAGTACTAGGCATGATCTTGGAGCTGCAAACAAGGTATAATACTGGTGGCTCGGTGTGGCTATTGTGCACACTGCCTCGACAAATTTGGCATGTGCCACTGACCATTACCTCAAAGTTTACCAAGTGACTTTAATTTTTATGAATCATCACACGAGTCAGCCGAAGTCAGTGTGCCCAATAACAGTGCACAAGTACTATGGGTGACCTTGCAGGTATAAAGAAGGTAAAAAATCAGTAGCTTGGTGTGGCTATTGTGTGCAATGCCTTGAAAAGGTCGGCATGTTCCACTGACCATGACGACAAAGGTTCCCAAGTGACTTGAACTTCTACGTATTGTAACACGAGTCAGCCATGGTCAGAGTGCCCTATCACAGTGCACGTGTAATATGCATGACCTTGCAGGTATAAACAAGGTAGAATACTGGTGGCTCGGTGTGGCTATTGTACACAATGCCTTGACAACGTTGGCATGTGCCACTGACCATGACCACAAAGTTGTCCAACTGACGTTAACGTCTACGCATCGTAACACAAGTTAGCTACAGTCAGAGTGCCCAATCACAGTGCACATGTAGTATGCATGACCTTGCTGGTATGGACAAGGCAAAAAACCAGAGGCCAGGCATGGCTTTTGTGCGCAATGCCCGGACAAAGTTGGCATGTGCAACTGACCATGACCATAAATCTATCAAAGTGACTTGACCTTCTATGAATAATGACACAAGTCAGCCACGGTCAGAGTGCCCAATCAAAGTGCACATGTACGATGCATGACCTTGCAGGTATAAAAAAGGTAGAATACTGGTGGCTTGGTGCGGCTATTATGCACAATGCCTTGACAAAGTTGGCATGTCCTCTGACCAGAACCACAAAGATTACCAAGTGACTTTAACGTCTACGAATTGTAACATGAGTCAGCCACGGTCAGAGTGCCCAATCACTGTGCACATATAATATGCATGGTTTTGCAGGTATATACGAGGTAAAAACCCGGTGGCTTGGTGTGGCTATTGTGGGCAATGCCTTGATAAAGTTGCCCTGTGCAACTGACCATGACCACAAAGTCAACCAAGTGACTTTAACTTATATGAATCATCACATGAGTCAGCCACGGTTAGAGTGCCCAATCACAGTGCACGTGTGCTAGTTGCAGGTACAAACAAGGGAAAACACTGGTGGTTCTTTGCGGCTTTTGTGTGGAATGCCTCGACAAAGTTGGCCTGTGCCACTGACCATGACCACAAATTTTACCAGGTGACTTTAACGTCTACGCAGCGTAACACGAGTCAGCCACGGTCAGAGTGCCCAATCACAGTGCACATGTAGTATGCATGGCCTTGCAGGTATAGACAAGGTAAACAACCGGTGGCTTGGCGTTGCTATTGTGCGCAAAGCCTTGACAAAGTTGGCAGGTGCACCACACATTTATCATGACCACAAATTTATCCAAGTACCTTAAACGTACATGAATCATGAAACGAGTCAGCCACTGTCAGAGTGCCCAATTAAAGTGCACGTGTACTAGGCATAAACCTGCAGGTATAAACAAGGTAAAACACTGGTGGCTCAGTGCGGCTATTGTGCACGATGCCTTGACAAAGTTGGCATGTGCCACTGACCATGACCAGAAACGTATCCACGTGACTTTAACTTCTGCGAATTGTAACACGAGTCAGCCACGGTCAGAGTGCCCAATTGTAGTGCATTTGTACTATGCATGACCTTGCAGGTATAAACAAGGTAAATACCCATTGGATTTGCGTGGCTATTGTGCGCAATGTCTTGACAAAGCTGGCTTGTGCAACTGACCATGACCACATAGTTCACCAAGTGACTTGAACGTCTACAAATTGTAACACGAGTCAGCCACGGTCAGAGTTCTCAATCACAGTGCACATGTACTATGCATGATCTTGCAGGTATAAACAAGGTAGAATACCGGTGGCTCGGTGTGGGTATTGTACGCAATGCTTCGACAAAGTTGGCCTGTGCCACTGACCATGACCACAAAGTTTACCAAGTGACTTTAACTTATACGCATCGTAACACGAGTCCGCCACGGCCAGAGTACCCAATCACAGTGCAGATGTAATATGCATGACCTTGCAGGTATCAGCAAGGTGAAACACTGGTGGCTCAGTGCGGCTATTGTGCGTGATGCCTTGACAAAGTTGGCATATGCCACAGACCATGACCACAAAGTTAACCAAGTGACTTTAACTTCTATGAATCATTACACGAGTCAGCCACAATCAGAGTGTCCAATCATAGTGCAGATGTACTAGGCATGATCATGCAGTTGCAAACAATGTAGAATACTGGTGGCTTGGTGTGGCTATTGTGCACAATGCCTTGACAAAGTTGGCATGTGCCACTGATCATGACCACAACGTTTACCAAGTAACTTTAACTTATACGCATCGTAACACGAGTCAGCCACGGCCAGAGTGCCCAATCACAGTGCACATGTATTATGCATGACCTTGCTGGCTTGGCACGGCTATTGTCAGAATGATGTCTCTATCAAGACAGGACATCTAACGGGTTCATCTCCACGATTCTCTGGCTCTTCCGCTCTCGGAAATACCAAGCACTCTCAATAACGGTTCAAGCCTCTGCATCAACCACCTCGGTCCCATCACACACAAACCGTTGACGGTGAGAACCGACCAACGGCACGATACCGAGTAATCTCCTAATAAGCGGCCTGACCGCCATCACGTCCGGCTAGTGCACAATAAGCCTTTGCTTTCCCCTTTGTCTTGTCCTATCCCTTATAAGGAGGACGTTCATTCCCTCCTAGCTTAACTAGAACAGTTCCACGCATCCTGTTCCCTTTCGGTTCCGCGGCGTCGCCGTCGTGTCTTCGCTTTGCTCGCCTCCTGCCTGCGTTCACCTCGCCTACCATCTATCGCTTTGCTTCCTCACTCGTGACCTTTCGCTCACATCTGGCACTTCACTCGCTTCGCTCCCGTGCTCTCTCATTGCCCTCTTTCTACCTTGGAGCTTGTGTGCCTCGCGTCTCTCAAGGTCCTACAACTAACTCCTTGGGACCAGCTTTGCCTTTCTGCTTCCGTCATTCTGCTAACTCACTTTTGCATGCCACAGTGCTTCTACCTGCTTCCGCTCCTGCCATCCTCGCGCATTGCATTCTTCTGACATGGTATCAGAGCATCAGGCAACATCACCTGATGCCCCGTGACCTTGTCATTGCTCTGCCTCCATCACTATATCGCCTCTCGTATCTGCACTCTTCCGTCGCCTCTGCCGTTGCTTTGCACCTCTCCACCTCGGAGATAGCTGACATCAACAACGTTGCCTGGAGTCTTTTCGCGCTGAAGCAAAGCCTCATCATCCTAAGGAAGCCCTGCGCCCATTCCGCGCCCGATGCCAACAATTGGTGACTTGTTTACAACAGCCGCAAGCAGCCAACTCCTGAGCCGCCGCCTGTCGTCAACTTCCCGGAAGTTTCTTGCCGCTCGTCATCTGCTGCCTCTCATCTTCACAAGCACCTCCGTCCTTCTTCTCTCCTCTCATCAGCCTCATCTGCTCCATCTGCCCCATCGACATCAGCCCCCTTGCACTTGTTGTGTTGCACTACGTCCTCGCACCGCCTTCTAGCATCGTCACCAGCAGCAGGGCAACGCCCGCCGGCAGGACATTGGACACCACCAGTCTTCCTGCTCCCATTGTGAGCCAACTGGGGAACAAACCATCACTCTCTTGACATCAGCGGACCAGTGTCTCTGCCCTCCGCATGACTTCGTGTGCTGCAACCAATTCCCTCCAGCAACCAAGACATCGGACACCACCAGTCTTCCTGCCCGTCGGTCTCGGGCAAACTGGGGAACACGCCGTCACTCTCTTGAAAGTAGAGCCATTTGTTGCCTCACTCGCTCTTCCTAGCACCCCGTCATCCTCCGGCTACATCTCCATCCTCCGCCTCCGTCATCTGACCTCCACCCTTGTCGTCATCTTCACTTGAGCCTCCTTCATCGTCTCAGTCTCATCTGCCCTCCTCGTGTCGCCCTTCGCCTATCTCTCCAGCTTCATAAACAGCTCGTCTCATCTCGTCTTCTGTCACCTCCTCCCAAGTTCCTCGTCAGCAGCATCATCCACACTACCTTCCTCATCAGCCTTCATCCGCTGCGCACGTGATTTCAGCCCTGCACCAACTCAGTCATCAGTTGTCTCCGCCTTCTTCCGCGTCACTTCCACATCAGCTCAGCACAAGGATCCGCCCGGTCGCATCGCCCTTTTCACGACGGCCTGCGCCCATGCTGAAACCTTCCGCAGTACACGTGGTTTTGCCCCTGCGCCCACTCCTCTTTTATCAGCTTTCGCCTCCTCATCATCTGCATCTGCGACCAACACAAGGACCTGCACGAGCTAGCTAACCACTTTGCAGTAGCCTGCACCCACGCTGGCAGCAGATTTCTTGCGGCGCGTTGGCACCTGCCTTCCCCTTGCCGTATTATATCCCTCTATTGCGACAGCAAATGTGGTTTCGCCCCTGCACCCATTCATTCATCAGCCGTCTCTGCCTCCTCCTGATTACTTCAATATTATCCGCTCGGTACAAGGATGCGCCCGATCGCATCACCCGTTGCACGACGACCTGTGCCCATGCCGAAACTTCAGCCTAGCACGAGGTCTCATCCATGCACCAACTCCGTCGTTGAGCCTTCCTCCTTCACCTTCCTTCATCGTGTACACGGCACATCACTCACTCTGGATCGACTTGCGCGCCCAAAGTCTTCCTCCGTACACGTGATCTCACCCCTTTGCTCACTTTCCCATCCGTTATCCCTTTCCTTCAACATCTATTGTCAACTCCTCTCTTTCCTCGCTTATCATGGACAGGCAGACCACTGCGTGGACTGAACTTCCTGTTCTTGGCCCCAAGGCCAGCAACATCCTTTGTTGGTCGGAGAGCGTCATTTCCAGTGTACAAGGCATCTATATCAATGGGTACGAATAGGGTGATGTCACAGTGACCAACATCGACAAATGGCAGCAGATCTTCTACGAAAACTTGAAACCCTATTACCTCTTCCACTTTCCCATTGTGAGATCTCTTCTGGAGAGACCACTCTGGTGCAGTCCCAACGACCACGACAGCCCCGATGACTTTCAAGCTCAGCTTGCGCTGTTCAACGCAGAACACAGACGC